>PVKS010027602.1:0-27336 GCA_004027875.1 Aplodontia rufa
AATCAAAAGAGTCAAGATGTTTCCTACAGAAATGGAGAGAATCATGGACTATGATTCCTCAGACAAGGGTCTCATATCCAGAATCTATAAAATACTCAAAAATGTCAACTACAAAACCACCAACAGCCCAATTGATAAAAGGGCCAAAGAGCTAAATAGAGACTTCTCACCAGAGGACATTGATCAAGCCAATGAATACATGAGAAAGTGCTCTAAATCACTAGTAATCAGAGAAATGCAAATGAAAACCACATTAAGATATCACCTTACACCAGTCAGAATGGCAAAGATGAAGAAAATAAACAATAATAGATTGTGGAGGGGCTGTGGAGAGTTAGGCACACTAATACACTGTTGATGGAACTGCAGACTGGTACAGCCCCTCTGGAAAGCAGTATGGAGAATCCTTAAAAAATTACGGATGAGTCCACCATATGACCCTGCTATTCCACTCCTGGGTATCTTTCCAGGGGATTTAGAATCAGCACATTATAGTGACACAGCAATATGGATGTTCATAGTAGCACAATTTACTATTGCTAGGCTATGGAAACAACCCTGATGTCCCTCACTAGAAGAATGGATCCAAAAACTGTGGTACATTTATACCATGGTATATTACACAGCAATTAGAAACAATGATATTGCAGCCTTCGAAGATGGATGGCTATGGAAGAGATCACGATGAGTAAAATCAGCTTAACCCAGAGATCTAAGCGTCGATTGTTT
Source organism: Aplodontia rufa (assembly GCA_004027875.1). Lineage (NCBI taxonomy): Eukaryota > Metazoa > Chordata > Mammalia > Rodentia > Aplodontiidae > Aplodontia > Aplodontia rufa. The sequence goes on from PVKS010027602.1 coordinate 730, forward strand.
CCACTCATCTGTGGAGGTGGGGACTAGACCCTGGACAATGAGAAAGTTGGTCTAGTAGCATGAGTTAAATCCAGATAAGGTGTAATGCTTTACCATCTAATACTTTTTTAGAGTTATAGTGGGAAGAGGAAGGGAGGGATAAGGGAGGGTAATTGGGGGGGCACTCCTGGGGATAATTGCAATATGCAGAATATATACACATTTTATATTATTTTGTTAAAATCTTGTAAGGTTTTTCAAAAATAAAAAAAATAAAAAAATTTAAAAAAATATATACTTTTTTCTTTCCTTTTTTTCTTGCTTTCTTTTTTCTCTTGTTCTTGATGTGTATTGTTGCAATAGCTGGAACAGTTGATTGGTTCTTGGAAATATATAAGTTCTAGCTGTTTTGATTTACATTTTTTTTTTTTGGATTTTTTCTCTATCCTTTTTCATTCTTTGTTTTCATTTTCTTTTTTTTTGTTCCTGTTTGTTTTTTCATTTTGGCTTTGTATGTGTGTTTGTTTCATTTTGTCTTCTTTTCTCTATGCCTTCTCTCTTCTTCCCATATGTGATTACCCAAATCTTATTAATATCTCTTTTGCTCCTCCCATATTTTACCACTGCTATCCCTGCTTCCCCTATGGTCTGTTTTTTTCTGTCCTTTTTTCTTTTTCCCCATTTTATTTCTTTATTTTATTCTTTTCTCCTTTTTCTTTCTCTTTCTTTCTTTCTCCAGCAGATCCTAAACCTCCTTCACTTGCTCATTGTCTCCAATTGGTCAAAGCAAACCTGCTTGTAATTTCCTTGGGTTGAAATGAACTATGCCTCAAATTAACCTCTTCTCCCATGTCCTCTCTCAATTCCTAAACTATGTACTGTTCTCTCTCTTCCTTACTCAAAGCCTCTCTCTAACCTACTCACATCCCATTTTTATCTCTTCTGTATTCATAATTGAATAGCCGAATCCATGCTAACACCTTCTAGTTCTTTTTTTCTAAGTCATGAGCTCCATGCTACCTCCCTACCCCACTCCCTTATATTTCTAGATTGTACTTCCCCCTGTTTACGGAGGCCCTGCTTACTGATGTGAAAGTCATTCTTCAAAATGGGTACATGCTGGCTATCTTAACATATTGTGAGAGCTCTCATGGAAGAAAACTGCTCCAAAGGTCCTAATCACCATTATAACTGTTTAGTATATGCACCTATAGGCTCACATTTCTTCATTGACTGGACTGGCAGCCATTGATCTGTGCTTTCCAAGTAGCACCCCATCCCAATGAAGCAGAGGCATAAGAAGCTCCGATAACCCTTACAACAGTAATTCACATAGTCAGTCTTCAAGCCACATCCCCTGTATCTGAAAATAAGGAAAAGGGGTAATAACCCCCATCCTCACCCTCACAGCTCCCCATCCAAGGACTTCATGGCAGGGGCCTAGATGAAAACCAAGAAAAATAGATCAACATTATGATTAGTAACTCAATCAAGGAGTTGAAAGAATTAAGGAAAGAGATCACAGAGCAGTTTCAGGTGATGAGAGACAATTGTCATAAGGAAATAAGGGAACAATTCCATGAAATGAAAGACCATATTTATAAAGAGTCAGACATCCTGAAGAGAGATGTATCAGAGCTATCAGAATTGAAAAATACTGCCAACCAAATCAAATGCTCACTAGAAGATACTAACACCATAGTGAAATTAACAGAAAATAGACCTCAGCTCTCGATGAATGTACATCAGGTAATGAAGACAGGTTGAGCAATGTTGGGTTCAAAGAGGACAGACAAGAAAAGAAACTTATCATGCATGACCAGAACTCCCAAGTAATATTTGATGAGATAAGAAGAAATAAACTGAGAGTATTTGGACTGGAAGAGAACATCAAACAATAAACAGCGGGCATTAAGAACATATTAAATGAAAATTTCAAGGAGAACTTTCCTCATACCAGGATTGAGCCAGATTACCAAATCTAAGATGCTTATAGAACATCAAACAGACCTAAACAAATGAGAAATTCACCAAGACATATCATATATAAAATGATTGACAGAGAAACTAAAGAGAGAATTCTAAAAGCAGCTAGTGAGAAGCCCCAAGTCACATTCAGAGGCAGACCATTTAGAATCACTATGGATTTTTCAGATCAGACAGTGAAGGCCAGAAGAGCTTGGAACAATATTTTTCAAACCTTGAAAGAGAACGATTTTCAACCAAAAATATGATGGATAAATTAAATACTTCAATGATAAATTCAAGCTAGCAAGATACATGAACACAAACACTGCATTACAGAATATTCTCAAGGACATTCTTCATCCAGAAGAACATGCTAATATTTCCGTAAACCCCTAAACAAGAGAATGTCTATAATCACAATACACACCAAAAGAAACCCAAGATGGCACAAAACTCAGCAACAATCACAAAGTCTGGGACTCAGATTCCCATATTATTTTAACTCTGAATGTGAATGGTCTCAATGCCCCAATTAAAAGACACAGATTGGCTTACTGGATCAAAAAACAAAATCCAACAATATGTTGTCTATAAGAGACACAATTCACACTCAAAAATAGACACAGGCTGAAGGTGAAAGGTTGGCAAAATGTCTACCAGGCCTGTGGCCCAAAACAGCAAGCTGGTGTGGTGATCCTAATATCTGATAAAGTAAATTTTGATCCAAAACTACTCAGAAAGGACAAAGATGGACACTACATCATACTAACAGAGACAATTCCCCAAGAAGACTTATGATAATTAACATTTATGCCTCCAATCACAATTCTCCCAAATATATGGAAAAAATACTCAAGGACTTCAAACCCCTCATTCATCTCAACACAATAATACTGGGGGACTTCAATATACCATTATCAACATTGGACAAATTATCAAAACAAAAAAATCAACAAAGATATCTCCAATCTGAACATCTCTATTAATAAATTGGGCTTAACAGACATTTACAGAATATTCCATCCTAAATCAGCTGAATTTACCTTCTTCTCAGCAGCTCATGGATCCTTCTCAAAAATAGACCACATCCTAGTCCACAGAGCTAACCTTAACAAATTCAAAAAAGTCATTATAGTCCCATGTATCCTGTCAGATCACAATGCCATGATCTTAGCAATCAACAACAAGAAAAACAGCAGAAACTACTCTAATACTTGGAAATTGAATAATACCCTTTTAAATGAAGAATGGATAAAAGACCAAATAAGACCAGAAATCAAGAAATTTTTGGAAATAACTGAGAATGATGAAATGACATACTAAAATCTCTGGGATAGTATGAAAGCATTCTTAAGAGGTAAATTGAGAGCACTGAGTTCACACTTCAAAAATCGGAAAGAGCCCAAATAAATAGCCTTAGGTTCCAACTCAAACTCCTGCAAAAAAGAGAAATAATCCAATCCAAAAGCTAATAGAAGACAGGAAATAACTAAAATCAGAGCTGAAATCAATGAAACTGCGAACAACAACAACAACAAAAAACAAAAAACAATACAAAGTATTTATTTTGTTCTTTGAAAAAATAAATAAGATCGACAGGTCCCTTGACAACCTCACCAAAAAGAAGATTGAAATGAAGCAAATCAATAAAATCAAAGACAAAAATGGAGATGTCACCACAGACTCAACCAAAATCCAGAAGATTATCAGAATTTATTTTGAATTTTATAATCTGCCAAGTTTGATAATCTGGAAGATATGAACAGATACTTGGCCACATACGACACCCCCAGATTAGCACTGGAAGACATTGAAAATCTAAACCAACCTATCTCAGGTTCCAAAATCAAAGCAGCAATCAAAGGCCTTCCAAAAAAGAAAAGTCCTGGACCTTATGGATTCATGGCAGAATTCTACTAAATTTTTACAGAAGAATTAACAACGATCCTTCATAAGCTTTTCAATGAAATTGAAAGGGATGGAGCACTACCAAACACTTTTTATGAAGCAAATTTAATACTGATACCAAAATCTAACAAAGACTCATCAAGAAAAGAAAACTATAGACCAATTTCCCTGATGAACGTAGATGCAAAAATCCTTAATAAAATTCTAACTAATCAGACCCCAAAATACGTTAAAAATATAATACATCATGATCAAATTGGCTTCACTCCAGGAAAACAGGGCTGGTTCAACATTCACAAATCAATAAATGTAATTCACCACTTAAACAAAATTAAAAATAAAAATCATATAATCAATGCAGAAAAGGCCTTTGATAAAATTCAACATCCTTTTATGCTCAAAACCCTGGAGAGGATAGGGATCAAGGGAAGATACTTTAACTATGTAAGATCCATTTATGACAGACCCATAGCAAACATCATGCTCAATGGAGAAAGACTGAAAGCATTTCCACTGAATTCAGGAACAAGACAAGACTGTCCACTTTTCCCACTCTTACTCATTATAGTCCTTGAAACCCTTGCCAAGGCTATCAGACAAGAGAAGGAAATCAAAGGAACTTGAATAGGAAAAGAAGTCAAGTTGTCTCTATTTGCTGATGACATGATCCTCTACCTAGAAGACCCTATAAGTTCGACCAGAAGACTTCTAGAGCTTATAAATGATTTCAGCAAAGTGGTTGGTTGTAAGATTAAAACCAATAAGTCATTAGCTTTCCTATACTCCAGCAACAAGGACACTGAAGAAGAAATTAGGAAATCTGTCCCTTTCACCATCTCCTCCAAAAAAAAAAATACTTGGGCATAAATCTCACAAAGAATGTCAAGGACCTATACAAGGAGAATTATTGAACTTTAAAAAAACAAATTATAGAAGATCTGAGTAGATGGAAAAACATTCCATGTTCATGGCTAGGTAGAGTCAATATCATCAAAATGGCCATTTTACCCAAAGCCCTATACAGATTTAATGCAATCCCTATCAAGGCACCAATGTCATTCTTCACCAAGATAGAAAAAGCAATACTCAAATTTGTATGGAGTAACAAAAGACCCAGAATAGCCAAAACATTACTCAGCAAGAAGGAGGAGACAGGTGGTATCTCAATTCCTGACCTGAAATTATACTGCAAGGCTACAGTAACAAAAACAGCATGCTATTGGTATCAAAACAGAATGGAAGACCAATGGAATAGAACAGATGATTCTGAGATGAACCTTCATAACTTTAATATCTGATATTTGATAAAGGAGGCAAAAGCATAGTGTGGAAGAATGATAGCCTGTTCAACAAATGGTGTTGGACAAATTGGATAGCCATATGTAGACAACTGAAATTGGATCCTTACCTTTCACCCTGCACAAAAATTAAATCAAAATGGTTCAAGGATCTGGATATTAAACCAGCAACTATACAATTGCTTGAAAAAGAAGTAGGATCAACATTACATGACAGGGGTCAGCACAACCTTCCTTAACAGGACTCTCGTGGTGCAATCACTAAAATCAAGAATAAATGTCTGGGATGCAATTAAACTAAAAGGCTTTTGCACAGCTAAAGATTTAGTCAAGAGTCTCAAGAGAGAACCTACAGAATGGGAGAAAACCTTTGCTGCTACACCTCAGACAGAGGTCTAATATCCAGAATACTCAAGGAACTGAAGAAACTAAACACCAAATCCACAAATAATCCAAATAATAAATGAACTATGGAACTAGAAAGAAACTTCTCAATGGAGGAATTTCAAAAACCCATAAACATATGAGAAAACGTTCTCTCTAGCAATGAGAGAAATGCAAATCAAAACTTCACTGAAATTCCACCTCACTCAAGTCAGTGTGGCAAAAATGAAGAATATGAACAATGACAGGTGCTGGAGGGGCTGTGGGAAAATAGGAACACTGTTATACTGCTGGTAGGACTGCAAACTGGTACAGCCACTATGGAAAGCAGTGTGGAGACTCCTCAAAAAATTGGGGCTGGAACTTTCTTTTGTCCCAGCTATCCCACTCCTGGGTATCTTCCCAAAATAGCTAGAATCAGCTTACTATAGAGATACAGCTTCATCAATGTTTATAGCAGTTCAATTTACTATAGCTAAATTATGGAACCAACCCAGATGCCCCTCACTTGATGAGTGCATTCAAAAACTGTGCTACATATATACAATGGAATACTACTTGGCTATTAGAGAAAACGATATTATGGCATTTGCAGCCAAATGGATGGAGATGGAAAAATTTTTTCTAAGTGAAGTATCCCAAACTCAGAGACTGAAGGGCTGAATGTTTTCTCTCATTTGTGAAAGCTAGAATACAAGCAGAAACAGTATGATAGATGGCTAACCTAATAATTACCTTAACATGTGTGAATTTTTACACTATCATGGGGAAGTTTGCCTAGGTTTCTGGGGGATGTAGGGAGGGGTCAAGGAGGGGAGAAGGGAATAGGAAGGACATCAAGGAGACAAGAGGAAGGTAGTATGGGGGAATCTAATCAGAGGGGAACCTCCGACCTCTAGGAGAAGTCCAATTAACTTGGGGCTTAAGTAGGGTGAACCATGGAACCATGGGGAACCCAAAGAGGGGAAACCATGGTCTGGCACCAGTCTTGGCTTGTTCTGTCATTACACATGATTGTTTGATGATGAATTCCTACTAATTGTAAGACCATGTTTATTGAATAAAAATTTTAAATGACAAAAAATAATAAAATAAAATACCCAAATACAGGACTCCTCGCTCTAGAAGTAACATTTGGAAGACCAGGGTGTCTTATTTATCAGCTTCATCCCACAGGTGGACTGGATAACAGTGGGGTTTGGATTCTCTCAGCTGGCTCTGTAATTAGCTTTCCTACAGGAAATCACTGGCTTCCATGACACAGGTTCTCAGAGCCAAGGCTGTCCCAGGAAGCTCTGGATGCCAGCTAGGAAGTAGACAGTCATTCCCTAAGGGAGCAAGGGGTCACCTCCTTTCTCTGGGGCTCGTATACAGTTCCAGTGATTACAGAGCACAGAGCACCTTGCCCATGCTTAGCCAGTGCCAGACTCTGCTCTCAGGGAGAGGAAAGGGGACCCTTGTACCTCATGCACAGAGTTTGTGCCTGGGCACAGATTGACTAGGGATACCTGGGAGAGCCTCAACCCCACTGCTGTCCAGCCCCCCTGGGGATGAAGCTGGAGGCTCTCCCTGCTACGCAGGAAGAATGTGGCCCCAACGCCCTCACCTGTGACCGCAGGTGGAGGCTCCTAAGTGTCCTGGTCCTTGTGTTGATGACAAGTACCCACACAGGCAATGGGGATTGGGCTCCTGAAGTGTGGGTGGACCTGGGGACTCATGCACTGTCAACACCACAGACACGGTGGCTCAGCCCAGTACCCTCTCACCATCTCACGCTGCTGTGGCCAGGGCTCTGGACACAGCTCAGTTGGGTTCTGGGTTAGAGGTCACAGGGCAGCCATGACGATGTTGGTTGTGTCTCATGGGAGGCTCAACGGGGAAGCACCCACACCAACCTCAGTCAGGTTGAGGCACAGTGCAGTCCCTCAGGTTATAAGGACCTCTGTGTCCTTCTAGCTGTCATCCAGGGTCCACCACCCTTAGCCTCTAGAGGCCACCCACAGTGCCTTGCCACATGACCTTCCTCACCAGCTGCATGCTTCCTTCAAGCCAGCATCAAAGAGGCAGCCTGGAGCAAGATGTCCCCCAGATTCTACTTCAGTGTCCTCACAAACAGGCAACTACATCCGTGCTGTCACCTTTGCCACCTCCCTTCAGAAACCAGTTATGGGTCTTGCTCGCACAAGCGTGTGGGGATCAGGGGGCATTGGGGCTACCTCAGATCCATCCCACACAAACACTGCCCCAGAAGATGAAGGGACAGCAGGAAGAGCCAATCTCACTGTTAGCATAGGAAATGCAGGACAGTCCCTCCCCATGGCTCATCAGGAGGTAGTGACAGCTGGTGGCCCCAGGGGGCCTCCTCTCCTGTTCACTGTTCTAACCTCCAGATCCCACCACATCATTCCAATCTGGTCACCCCAGGGGTCCTCTGCACCTCCCCAAGTCTCTTCCCAGCCTATCTTTCATATTTATTTTTGGAGGGGGTACCAGGGATTGAACCCTAGGGCACTCTGCTTCTGAACCACATCCCCATCACCTTTGATGCATGTATTTCTTTTATTTTGAGACAGGGTCTCACTAAATTGCTTAGAGCTTTGTGAACTTGCTGAGGCTGGCCTTGAATTTGTGATCCTCCTGCCTCAGCCTCCAGAGCCGTTAGGATTACAGGTAAGTGCCAACCCGCCTGGCGTCCCCAGCCTATCTACCAACATCATTTTCTGCCCTTCTGCCAGTCTGTGTAAAAACGAATGAGGTTTGTATTTTAGAAAATTGCATGGGAAGAAAGTTGAGAACATAATGCATAAAAATCATGAGGTTAAAATACTGTAACAGAGCTGGGTGCTGTGACCCGTGGCTTCAATCCCAGAGTCTCAAAAGGCCATGGTAGGAGGGCATGGCAGTAATTCACTGGTAGAGCACACATGGACTCTGTTCCCAAAACTGAAAAATATTTAAAAAAACATCAAAAATTGTAAATTAAAAATATCAAATCAAATGACTGTTTAAAAGGTGTAGAGGAAAAGAACAAGAGCAATGGGGGTTCCAATGGGAAGGGGGAACAGGCTACAATGTGTTTGGAGGAAGAGGGAGACCTCAAATTAGATGGGAGAAATAGGACAGAAGGTGTCAGAGTGATTCCAGGGTGGAGCAGCGATCGGTCAGCACACAGATGCTGGATCCAGATGGCCTGGGTCCACTTCTTTGATGTACCTTGGTGAGGTACTTAATCCTGTGGCTTCAGTTCCCCCATCTGTAAAGTGGGCATGAGCACAGTGCCCCCTCAGTGTTTGTCACCAGGATGAAATGAGTTAAAATTATGAAGAACTAGAAGCAGGGCCTCCCATACAGCCAGAGCTACGGTCACCAGCAAACGTAACAGGGAAAATTAATCTAAACTATAGTGAGAAATGGGTGGTCTGCTACTAACAGAGGGAAGAAGGACGCTGAGGAACACGGGTATCACAAATGCAGCGGAAATGGCTGCACCCGTGGGTGAGGGAGCAGATCTAGGAGAGGGCCCCGGCCTGAGGCTTGTTTAAGAGGATAGGGCCATGGCCACTTGGTGGCACACAAGATTCCTAGGCTGCAGAGATCACAGCTGCTTCGTAGGCCACAGGGAAATGGTTGCTCTCTATTTCATGATCTGTACCCTGCACCCAAGGATTTGGCTCCAGGAGAGATGGCCCCACCCTAGAGTCTCTGATCAGGCCTCCACTAATGCAGTGAGACGGCCCAACCTTTCAAGACACAGAAGAGGCTGAGTGACTGTGGAGGCCCGTGGTTGAACATTTGCAGAAGAAGAAAGAGAGAAAACTCATTAAAGACGTGTTGGTGTCCCTGTGCCACCATCTGTGGAAGCACTCGATGATCTGGATTCACTTTAGGCTTCGGGAGCAGCATGCACAACAGGTGTGTCAGCTACTTCAACCCAACAGCAACGTCCCTGCAGCCTGTCTGGGAGTTTTGAGTGGGGACCAGGTGACAGAAGGCTTTGTAGCAAGTTGGGTTATCACACAGGCTGCTCTACCACTAGGGAACCCAGTGGAAAGGACCAGCCAGCCAGCGTGCTCACTGGTAACTACACCCACCTGTGTCCTCTGACTGTGTTGGTCCCACTTGGTGGCCCCAGAATTGTGAATGCCACTATCTATCCAGGAGCCCCAAACGCTTCCCTGGAAATGGACTCCTTGTACAGAAGCCACATATTAATGTGTCCTGTCTCCTACAATACAGTCACTTGTGTTCCTCCAAAGAGACAAACCCATGGACGGGGTCTCTGAATGCTAAGGAAACGGCACTGCAGGGCTGAAGTGGTTCCAGGCCATCCCAGCTCACTACCAGGGCTATGAGGGATAAGAGTGGTGCCTTAGATTTTCTGTGCCACTGCTAATGCACCTTGTTCTACCTGGATCAATGCCCCAGACCAAACAGAAAATCCACACAAAGCAGGTGGAGCAAGACACCTGGCTGCCTAAGGTGACCTGTGACCTTGTCACCTTGGTGCCACCAGTGGAGAGGAGTGGGGGAGCCTGATCCTGCCTCCTGGGGTCTGCTAGACAGAATCCTCAATAAATGCTGCAGAGGATGAGTCTGGACATTGCTCTAGGGGGAACAGCTCTTCCTGACCCTGAGGCTCCCAGTGTGTCTTCTGGGTGGATCCTGATGGGGTTCTTGCTACTCTCCACTCATACAATGCTTTCAGCTTGGGGGTCTTGAAATAGTGGACCAGGATTTGCTGCAGACCCCAGGTGCAGGAGCGAGCCTCCTCCCCTAGATGGATGCTCTCTGGAAGCTTCCAGCACCACCCTTTAGACCCCTGAGCAGGGAAAGGCTTGGCTACTGACCACTGGGAGTCGGTGGAGGTTGGGCACAGGTTGCCTCTTCCTTCAGATCCCTAGCATCTCTCCATTGCACTCCCCCGCTGCCCAGCTCCTCCACCTAGCACGAGGCTGCTCTCTCCCTCAGCTGCACCACCTCCCTGCAGCGGACCTCTGCCTCAGTTACCCAGTTCCATGGGCTTCATCTTTGCCACCAGCAGGTCCTGAAGGATGGAGCTGGGACAGCTGCACAGGCATGGAGACAGCACTGGAACAAAGGCTCCAGCATCCGCCCCTTCTTCTCCATCGTATCTTCTTCATCCTGAAGGTCTGAGAAGTTTCCAACCTCTTCCAAACTCCCAGGAAGGGGGACATGGGTCAATGGGGCCTCTGGGTGCAGCACTGTGTTTTAATCACCTTTGTATCAATGTGGCCAAAATACCTGGCGAGAACAACTTAGTGGAGCAAAAGTTATTTGGGCTCAAGGTTACAGAGGTTTCAGTGGAAAGATGACCAAGTCCATTGTTTTGGGCCCACGGTGAGCCAGCACATCATGCCAGGAAGGGCCTAGTGGAGAGGAGAGCTGCTCCATCCCTGGCAGCCGGGAAGAAGAGAGAAGGTGGTGAGGAAAAAGAGAGAGAGAGAGATGGGAAGAGGTCACAGGGAAGTTTTAGCCTCCAGAACATGCCCCAGTGACCCACGTCCTCCATCCACACCCCACCTTCCCATGGTTAGCAGCCTGTTAGTTAGTCCTCTTCAAACTAGCATGGACTGACTAGGGTATGGCTCTTGCAACCCAGACACTCACCCTCTGAATATTCCTGCACTGACAGGAGATCTAGGGGACATCACATCCACAACACCCTCTGGGTGCTGGATTCTTTGAGTCAGGAAGAGAGAGAGGTTAAGACCAGGTCACTCTCCTCCTAACAGGAAGCCATGGATTAGGGCAATGTGGTCATCATGTTTTTCCCCATCTTCCACCCTACCACATTCAAGCTTTGGTGTTTTGTTTGTTTGTTTGTTTGCTTTTGTTTTTAAAGAGAGAGAGGGACAATGAGAGAGAGAGAGAGAGAGGAAAAGAGAAAATCAAATTTATTCAGTTTTTCATGTGGCTTCGGTTGCTCCAACACTTTGTTGAGTACGTGGTGCTGGGGTTTGGTCCGTCATCCTTGCAAATGTCAGGCAAGCACCAAAATCATTGAGACACCGCTCCAGCCCCCAATTTTAGTGTTTTTTTTTTTTTAAGAGAGAAGAACAATGAGATAGAGAGAGAGAGAGGATCAATTTTTATTGAGTTTTTCACATGGATTTCGTTGCTCTGATACTTAGTTTTGTACGTGGGTGCTGGGATTTGAACTCGTGTACTTGCACCTGCTGGGTAAGCACTGTAACCACCAAGACACCGCTCCAATCCCCCATTTTAGTTTTTAAAGCTATTTTTTTGTTTCCTTTGGATGGCTATTGGATGGTGACAACAATTTAACTCCTTATCCAGTCCCCTGCAGCTCACTGTCCCACTTCACTACGATGCATTTCTAAAATGTGACCCACAGCCTGGTGCTTCCCAATTATTAACACTGTGTTCCCACAGGCTGGAGTTAAACCTAGACTTCCTCCTTGGCCCACAAAGCATCTGTGAGCTATTGGTGGACTTTTCTAAGTCCCTTTCCACAGGCCATGTGGATGTCTCATGTCCCTCCTGTCATTCCCTGGAGAATGACTGGGGCCGATAGACCCCATCCCTGCCCAGACATCACAACACTGGCTCCAGATGTTTCCCTAGTCAACTGCTGCACAATCGTAGCTGCTCCTCCTTCCCCACCCACAGCATTTCTGCTCCCATTGCTCCACCCTTGCTCATCCCAGCGCATTGCTTCCATTCTACTTTCTAAAGCTATTTTTTGTTTCCGTTGGGATGACCAGAGGATGGTGACAGCAATTTAACTCATCATCCAGTCCCTTGCAACATGCTGTGCCCCGGGAGGATGACAGAGTAACACTAGTGGACCCCAGCCTTGCCCAGATCTCATAGCAGTGGGTCCTGATGTTTCCCTTGTCAACAGTTCCATCGGGATGTTCGGCACTATGTGCATGGGAGTGCATTTGTCCACTCTTCCTTAAGCATCCCTGCTTTTGAGATTCAGCCAGGTCCCCCAGGATGAAATGTGTCAAGGAGGCTTAGATTTACATTCAGCTCCATAGAGCTCCAAGAGGACAGTGCTGACCCCTGCAGAGCTTTCTTGGACCTGATGGGCTGACTGACAGGAGGGCAGAGAGACTGTATGAAGATGGGCTGGGAAGAGACTCTGGGAGGAGCAGGGGACCCTGGGGTGAACAGATGGGAGTGATGTGGTGGGAGCAGAGGTTAGAACATGAAAGAGAAGGGGAGGCTCCCTGGGGCCATCAGCAGTCACTACCTCCTGATGAGCTGTGGGGAGGGAACTTCCTGCATTTCCTACACTTACAGTGGTGTTGATTCTTCCTCCTGACCCTTCATTTTCTGGGGCAGCCTTCTGTGTAGGACAGATCTGAGGTGGCCCTGATGCCCCCTGCTCCCCACAACTTTGCGTGAGCAAGACCTGTGACTGATTTCTGATGGGAGGTGGCAAAGGTGACAGCATGGATGTGGTTGCCTGTTCATGAGGACACTGCAGTAGAATCTGGGGGCCACCTTGCTCCAGGCTGCCTCTTTGATGCTGGCTTGAAAGAAGCAAGCAGCCCTGTGGGGAAGGTCATGTGGCAAGGCACTGTGGGTGGCCTCTAGAGGCTGAGTGTGGTGGTCCCTGGCTGACAGCTAGGAGGACACAGATGTCCTCAGTCTACAATCTGAGGGAATGCACTGTGCATCAACCTGACTGAGGTTGGTGTGGGTGCTTCCCAGTTGAGCCTCCCATGAGACACAATCTACACCCACCGTCATGGCGGCCCTGTGACCTCTAACTCAGAACCCAGCTGAGCTGTGACTAGAGCCCTGGCCACAGCAGCCTGAGATGGTGAGTGTGCACTGGGCTAAGCCACCATGTCTGTGGTTTTGACAGTGCATGAGTCACCATGTCCCCACATTCTCCAAGGACGTCAATCCAAATTGCCTGTGTAGGTACTTGTCATCAACACAAGGACCAGGACACCTTAGGACCCCTGCACAACAGTCACAGGTGAGGGCATTGGGGGCCACACAGAATACGGTTGCATAGCAGGGAGAGACTCCAGCTTTGTCCGCCAGGGCGACTGGACAGAAGTGTGGTATGAGGCTCTCCCAGGTGGATTTAGTCAATCTGGGTCCACATACAAACTGCATGCAGTACAAGTGTCCCCTTCCCTCTCCCTGAGAGCAGAGTCTGGTACTGGCTAAGCATGGGCAGGGTGCTCTGTGCTTTGTAATATTTAGAATAATATATGGCATCCAGAGCTTCCTGGCACAGCCCTGGCTCTGAGAATCTGTGTCTTGGGAGCCAGGGATTTCCTTCAGGAAGGCCAATTACAGATCTGATCGAGGGCAAAGCTCAGGGTTCCCCAGAGCTTCTCCTTTCCTGCTATTACTCCCATCGTGTGTCTTCCCTTCTCCTCTTCCCTGTGACTTCTCTGACATTTTCCTGTGTTCCAGCCCCACAGTGGCCAGATCCAGCAAGAGTTTACTTGCAATGGCATTTCTCAGGCCCAGTGCAGCCAGTCCAAGGTGGCATTTGACTAGTAATCTTAACCCTGGGGATAATGATTTGGGCCATCCTTCCACAGGGCTGTAGCCCCAGCATTGTGCATCATCATGGGAGTGGAGTCAACTTTGAGAGTGTGAATGGATGAGGCCATTTTTCCACCTCTGCATGCACCTTTTAGGATTTTCCTTGAGAAAATAGGAAGGTGTTTTCTTTTCCCTTGAGTATTTGTTTCACATGAATGAAAATGTTGGAGACTTTTGTCAGATGCAACATTGGAGCTTGATGATACTGGAAAGAAAGAGTTCAGACTTATTCGAATATAAAGTCAGACTTTTTTTAAAAGACAGAAGGATGGTGAGAGAGAGAGAGAGGCAGATAGAATCATTTTTTAAATTTAGTTTTGCATATGGCTTTAGTTGCTCTGACACTTAGTTGTGTATGTGGATGCTGGGGTTTGAACCCGTGTACTTGCACATCCTGGGCAAGCACTGTAACCAGCAAGCCACCACTCTAGCCCCAAAGTTGGACATTTTTAAGCCTCTGTCTCATGCTCCCTCCTGTGCTAAGCATTGATTCAGCATCTCCTTCCTCAATTAAATGGATCTTACCGAAATCCTCAACTTGAAGTAGAGAGCACCCATGCCTTGCCCTACACAGGACACCAGCTGACCATCATATGAGTATGAATTTTTCTTGTCTTTTTCTTCTTCTTCTTCTTCTTCTTCTTCTTCTTCTTCTTCTTCTTCTTCTTCTTCTTCTTCTTCTTCTCTCTCTCTCTCTCTCTCTCTCTCCTTGATTGTGCTAGGCAAGTGCTCTCCCACTGAGCTACATCCCCAACCTTTCATATGTCCTTTATATAACTGACCACAGCATTCATAATGTTCAGAGCACATGGGAAAAAGAAAACCTTATTATTAAATAAGGGTAAGCATCCATGAAATCCATCCTTAGCATGGTACCAGGTCACCCGCACACCCTGGTCTTCCAAGCGCTTCTTGTAGAGCAGGCCATTATCTCGGAGGACGTCCATCTCACAGGTCACCAGGAAGGCCTCAGGAAGCTGAGTGAGGATTTTGTCATCTGCTATGAGTGGCAAATTTTCAATATCCATTATGTGTTTGGTTTCCAGATAGGCAACCTCGTTAAAAGATGCAGGGGTCTCAGGTGGCTGATCTTTGCTCCTGAACCTCTTGGGGAGGTTGTCAGAGCTGAGCCACTTCTTGTACTTGCACCAGAAATCTGGGGGTATACAAGCACCTTTCAGCATGGCATCTTGCCAGGAGAGGTCAATGGCCATGTACTTACAAATGAACTTCATCATGAGTTTTCTAGGAAGTAATGGGATGTTTTGGTTTTGGTGTACGGAGGGTAACTGGAAATTGATGGCCTGTGTGATTGGATAAATCATGATCTGAGCCCGAATGTTGGGAAGATCTGTTCTGCCCACCAAGGCCTGGGTAAATGTAGCCACAGCTCCTCCTCCAATGCTTTCTCCACAAGCTATGACCCTGGAGGGGTCTACCCCATAGACCTTCAGGGTCCTCAGGAAGTGGATGGAGGCACTCAAGATGTCCATGGAAATAACACGGTAATGGTATTCATTCAGGGAGCTTGCGGTACCTAGGAAGAAAGTGGGAACAGAACACAACAGTGTGCACAGGTGTTGCTGCAGGCTGCTTGAATAGTGTTCTCTATCCCCCTTAGCTGATCCGTACCAGATTATAGGTTCAGAATAACCTTAATAAAGAAGTGTGAATACTGTTATTTTTCCTCCATGATTGTGAAGAACCTATTCAGGGTCAGGCTTGCCAGGACTCTTGATTCAAAGTGCATGGTGTGCCTCTCAGAAATGAATAACTCCATATGTGTGAGGTCCTGCAAGTTGGAAGTTTTTGGATTTTAGTGTGGAATAACCAGCAATGACAGAAAACAGGCAGCTTAACCATGACTGGTCCCACAGCCTGGAAGTCTAGAAACTAAATATACACCAAAGTGAAATTGCTTTTGAAATCAAACCTTGAACAGAAATGTCCTGCTTCTAAAATCTGTCCAGAATTTTTTTTACAATGCAGATACAGAACCCAAGGACCTGACTCAAAATGACCTTGAGGGTCTGATGAAACCAAGGGTCTCCACTGAGTGGAAAACGAAATCGGAGGACAAGTTATAGTGGACCTGTATTAGTAGAGAGGGTGCTGTCTACGGTAGCAGGGTAGACCAGATTTTTGCATGTATTTCACCTGGTTGGTGTCCCAGGAACTGACTATTGCATCAAGCACAATAGTGACAACCAATCAATCCTCTATTTCCTCTCAGCATGGATTGTCTATATCCCTTCACTTCCTGCCCATCAAGAAAACAAATTTTCAGGTTCCTCTTCTGTTCCTGACAGTCAACCTTCAATGAAATCTCTTTCTTATTGCAAAACCCTGATGCTGCAGTATTGGCTTCAACAACTAATCTGACCATGTGGTTCCAAAGCCTGTGGAACTGGTTTGTGATAGTAGTTTGGAAAAACTTAGTGATTCAGACTAGAGAAGTATTAGAATGTTGTAAGCAGAGATCAATGAGTGATTCTGGTGGAACCTCAGAGGACCAGAATAGTATTAGGAATGCAGACAGGAGAGATTGTTTTCATGGGGTTTCAGAATGGCGCACTCTACTAGAAATTGGATTAGAGGACATTCATTTAAACTCTGGCATAGAATTTCTCTATCTTTTGCCATTCCTAAGACTTTCTATTAGAGTGATTCCAAAGATGATGGACTAATTAATTTGGTGGAGGAAATTTCAAGGAAGCACAGCATTCAAGAAGTGGCTTGGATATTGCTGGCAGTTTTTACCCAGTCTACTGTGGGAACTGAGAACAGAGAGCAGAGATTTAAAAAACTTGTAGTGTGGTCAGAAAGTGGAAAAAAAAATGAGGCCCAAGAAAGTGTGGTGATTGAAGAGATCACCATCACTAAGGATGAGCTAAGTACTTTGCTAAGAGATAATAGACCATACCCACTGCAGGTTCAAGGTTGTAGAAGTTAAAACTCATTGAAGAGACTTCAGGGGCACCGTGCTTGCACACTGATGCCTGGAAGGCTGTTTTCCTAGCATTTGTTTCCGTGGGCTCAGTAACCTAGTCACTCAGAGGCCATGCAGCCATGGTGCATGGGGGCCTGGTGGCTGCTTATGCTGGCAGTAGAACATGATGTCCTCCATGTGGAGCTTGTTTTGCAGGAATTCCTGATGCTGGCATCATGGAGTCATGAGGATTCTATTGGGATTTCAAAGGCACATGTGGGATTTAAGGTAAAGTGTAGCAGCCCTTGAGATGGTGATGCATGAAGCTTGAGAAGGAAGTCAGTGCTGCAGTGGAGACCCCTGAGATTGAAAGATGCCTGCAACATGGAACATCTGCCAAGGAATGCTGCTAGCTGTGAAAAGAGCCAGTCTAAGAGAGAGACCATGTGGACTTCAACTAGTAATAAGCTAAAGATAGAAGTATCCAAACTCTGGAGATCACATCATGTTGCTGTGTCCCATATCCCAAACGTGGAGCTACTGGACTTTTTTGCCCAGCAGGAGTTGGTCTTACTTTGGTCCCATCCATCCTTTCTAAGCCCCTAATGATTCCTTTTGGAATGTGTTTACTCTGTGTCATTGCACACTGGATGCATATAAGTTGCTTTTAATCATTATAAGGGCTCACAGTGAAGAATTTGCCTTGAATCTTAGAGAAGACAGGACTTGGACTTTTGTGCAATGCTGGAACTGTTAAGACTATGGAACCTCCTGAGAAATGGGCTAAACAGCTTTTCACATTGTGAGATGAACATGAGCTTTTGGGGACCAGGGTGGAATATTATGGCTTGGATTAGAGGCATGTCCCCCAAACTCATGTGTTAATACCCTAGGTGAAATGCTTAGGTCTTGAGAGCTGTGATCTAACCAGGGGATCAAACCATCTGTTGGATTAAAATTTTGAACTAATTGAGTGATAACCATTGAAAGGTGGGGTGTGGCTGGAAAAATTTAGGTCCCTGCATGTGTACCACTGGGGTTTATATTTTATTTGTAGTTCTCTATCCCTCTTTCTTTCTCATTCTCTCTGCTTCCTGTCTGCATCAGGTGAACAGCTTTCTTCTAACATGCTCTTCTACCATGATGCTCCAAATAACCCAGAACTAGAATAATGGAGTTGGCTGACCTTGAACTGAGACCTCAGAAATTGTGATCCCCAAATCAACTTTTTCTCCTCTAAAAGAAAAAAAAAAAAACTAAAGCCTTGTTAATAACCAAAGACACAAAGAGTCACCTTCTCTGCCAGGGTTAGTGGTAGGGAGTATAATTTGCTGGGAATTTCTGAGAGTAAAGGTATAACAGAGGTTTGCACATGGGGAAACAGATGGAGCTCAAGCTGTGGAAGACCCAGTGACCACTGGCTGGAGGGCAACATCCAGAGTGGTGGTCTGATGCACTCTCAGGTTTGGTTTCCAAAGGATATCTTCTTGAAGGAGTCCAAGGGCAAGGAAAGAGGACTTTCAAGTCACCGCTAAATACAGGAATGCGCAGATGAATACATGAATCAAGATTTAAATTGTAGAAAAGAATAAATAAAAAGAAGAAACAAATTGGCTAATCTGCTTGAATTAGAATCATTTGCACAATGATTTTTGCTTGAAATGTTTAGCTGTGTTTTCTGCTCATCTTGGGGAGCTCTTGGGGGTAAATCTGATTTTCAGAATTTATATATATTATATTATTTTATTAGAAGCTTGTTTGATTGTTCAACAAATACATTTCTGAATACAATTTTAAAAAATACAAATAAAACAATACAAATGTAGTCTATGACTGTTTTGGAAGAGAGAAGTATTAAATCAGTCTCGCTGGGCTAAAGTCAAGGTGTTGGCAGGGTTGACTACCTTTAAAAACTGATTTGTGGGGCTGGAGTCGTGGCTTGGTGGTTATGGTGCTTGCCTGGTATGTGCAGGAGCATAGGTTCAAACGCCAGCACCACATACACAACCTAGTGTTGGAGCAATGAAAGCCATATGAACAACTCAATAAATATTGATTCTCTCTCTCTCTCTCTCTCACTGTCCTTCTCTCCAAACAAACAAACAAACAAAGAAAGAAAAACCTGATTTGTGCAGGTTCCTTGTGTGCTGAAGAATCCTGTCTAATTTATATGTGACAGATAAATTCCATGAGTTTTTGCTTGTATGTTTCTCTCATCATCTTTTCTGTTCATATGATCTATCATTTAAAAGTGGCAAAAGAGTATAATCTAACTGCAACCTTAAATTTGGGAGAAGCTTCCAAGGAAAAATGATACCTGGTATAGTAGCTTTCAATCTTGGTTAAAGCAAGATTCTCTTAGGCAGTGAATTTTATTTCCTTAAAAGTTTCTATAGAGCCTTGTCTTTAGAGTAGCTTTGAGTGAGTGCAGCAGAAGATTGCAACTTCATGGATAAGCAGAGTGTTAATAATGATTGAGTGTTTTCTACACAGATTCGCTGTTAACTTCAGGCTGAACACAGGCTGCTCAGGGGCATGCTAGGACCTGGCAGAAGCAGGCACAAGCATCAGCTTCCATTTCCCCAATTCTAGCAGAGACTTTTCCTCACTGTGTATTGGAGATCTAGATCCAACATTAAGAAGGAAACAACAAACAATATGTGCTTTCAATTAGCAAAATTCCCAACCTGTTGGAAAGAGGCAGAAACCCCCTGCCTACTGCACTACTCTGTCCCTCTCTCCCTGTTATTTTTTTAAATGTTTAGTTGTTGATGGACACAATACCTTCATTTTTGATTGATTTTTATGTTGTGTTGAGGATAGAACCCAGTGCCTCATACATGGTAGGCGAGTGCATTAGCACCCAGCAAAATGCCCAGCCCCTGCACTGCTCCCTTGACACTTGTTAGCCTGAGAGCTTGTGTCTTCCCTGGATTCCTGTGTTGAAATCCCATCCTCCAGTGGGATGCACGAGGCAGTGAGGCCTTGAGGAAGTGATTGGTCATGAGGGTTGAGCCCTAATGAATGGGATTAGAGGCCTTATAAAAGGAACTACAGAGAGCTCTCTGGCTTCTTCTTCTGCCCTATGAGGATAAGGGAAGTCAGTCATCAGCAACCTGGAAGAGAGTCCTGCCCAGAACTCAACCACGTTGGCACTGTAATCTCAAAGGTCCAGCCTCTAGAAGGATGAGAAATAAAGGCTGTTGTGTAGGTGTCAATGCTTGGATTTAAGTGTTCCCAAAGCACCATGTGTAAAAGGCTTTGTCCCCAAGTGTTGCAACTGGGAGGTCATGGAAGCTTGGAGGGGTGGGGCTTAATAGGAGGTCATTAGGTGGCTCTGTGAGTGCCCTTTAAGGGAATTATGGTACCTTCTCTCCCTTTTCCTCTGTCTGTCTGTCTGTCTCTCCCTCTCTCTCTTTCTCTTCTACTGTCTGTCCACAGGTTAGTGGTTTAGCACTGCCCTATTACTCCACCATGCTGTACTTTCATGCAAAGCAACAGGGCCAACCTTTCTCAAAACTTTAAAACTGAAACCCAAAATAAGCTTGGGAATAGATCTTTGGACAGTTTGGAAAGCATGGAAGAGCATGCTAGAGAAAGCCTAGATTGGAATAAGCAGATCTTTATGGGCAGGTCTGGTGGCACTCAGAAGACCAGAATTCTGGGAATAATTTGAATACTAAAGCCATGGTGAGGAATATTCAGAGAAAAATAAGGATTGGTTTGGAATTTGCACTAGAAGTCATCCTTGTTATACCATGGCAAAGAATGAGAAGGCATTTTGTCCATGTCCTGACACTTTCTGGGGGCAGAATTTAAAAGTGATGGACTACCTTATTTGGTAGAGGAAATTTCACTTAATTGCCTCCACCAGAAATAGGGTCATGGGAGTTTCACCAAGATTTAAAGGAAAAATCTGGGAAGCCAGGTGTGGCAGTGTTGCAGTCCCAGCAAAGAGTCCCAGCTGGTAACTCATGGAAGTACGTAGGTGAAGACAAAGCCGTAGATGTGACTCCAAAACAACAGAAGAGCCAGAGGGAGCCTCACCTTACAAGAGAAGCTGCATGTGGGGGTCAGAGCCAGCCCAAGTGTGTGGCCATTTGGGCTGCAGCCAGAAAAGCCACGTGGGTGGGTCTGCCCCAGCAAGTGAGATCACGTATGCCATTGCCAACTGCTGTGGCTGCCAAGCGTGGAATGGCAGGAGTCATATTGCCCCTATAGGTTTCATTTTGCCCTGGTCTGGTCACTCTTGAATACTGTCCCGTTCCATCCTTTTGCAATAAGAATGTTTACCATGTCCTTGTCCAGTTTTGTATCTTCTGAGTGACTTTCTTTTGACTTTTATGAGTTCGCAGCTGATTTTGCTTTGAGTCAGTGGAGATTTGGACTTGGTCTTTTGATCAATGTTGGGGACTCTGGGAAATGGACTGAATGTATTGTGCAAGTTAAGTTCCCCTTTGAAGATCAGGGGAGAATGCTATGGTGCAGATCTAAAGTGTCCCCCAAAGGCACATGCACTTAGGGCTTGTTCCCCAGCTTCAACTAGTGGGTGGTAGTTTACCCTTTAAGAAGTAGGGCTTAGCAGTAGGTGTGTAGGTCACTGGGGGTGCTGAGAGTATTGTGGACCCTGGTCTCTACACTATGTCTCTCTTTTTGCTCCCTGGCCATAAAGTAAGTGGATTTGCTCTGCCAAGTACTCCCACCATGACGTGCCTTCAGACAAGTGGGCTCTAATGGTGGAAGTCCAGACCCAACTCCAACCAAGGGGAGTAATGTGCTGGATATGGAAAGAAGCTGCTCTTCTAGGTCTCCTCAGAGAGAACTAGGGATGCTAAGTGACTGCTCAATTCCCACAGGTGCACTATCTGCCCGGCCTGGGGGACATCCAGGTTGGAGGGTCCAGGTGGAGATGGAGCTGACTGGCTGGTCTTCTCCTCTTCACTGCTTTCTCTAAACTGTGTCCCACAGGTGTCCTGTCATCTCTTGCAGCAAGAACCAGCAACCTAGGGAGTGGCCCCCACCATCCCTCCTCCTCTTGGAGGGCCCCTCTGTTTCACAGAACATCTGTTGTGTTTTGATACACTGCACCCTGGTCCCTGTGTAGCTGGTCTGGGATAGTAGGTGGATAGGTAGGTGAGTATGTATGTACTAGGTAGAAAGGTTCCTAACAGCACAATAGCACCTGCAGAAAGGTCACCACAGCACTGGGCAGGATTTGGCAACAAATGACTCAGCAACCCTGACTTACCACCAACCTTCTGCAGCTTAGTGCTACCTGTCCTGAAAGGAGGGGGTTCTCCTGAATCCTGTGTCCATCTTTCCTTTTCTTTCCTTTTATGTTGTTTGTTATGACTGGGAATCCCTTATAAGTGTTATTGGGGCTGGAGGTGCAGCTTGGCAGTTATAGCGCTTTGTTGGCATCCATAAGGAACCGGGTTTGAGCCCTAGCACCACGTACAGAGCTAAGTGCCAGAAATAGAAAAATACCCAGACTGAAACATAAGTAAAGTTGATTCTCTTTCTCTCTCACTGTCTTTCTTTTAAAAAAAATCTTTATCATTTTAATTGGTTTTAAATTCATAAGAAAAGTATCATAATTTAAGTAATTAAAAAAAAATTTTACCCCTGCCCAAGAACCCTGCTGGAGCCAACCCCAGCAGCCTCTTTGTGAAAACCAAGACCTCAGCTCTGTGGCCTTCAGCCACAAAGGGCACCTCCACCCAGGAATCCTGCTGGATTCAATCCCAGCAGCATTTGCATGCAGACCAAGGCCTCAGCTCCAGTGCTATCAGTCATGCAGGGACCCTCACCAGGAGCCCCACCAGCGTCAACCCCAGCAGCCTCCTGCAGACCCAGGCCTCAGATCTGGGGCCTTCAGGTGCAGGAATCTACCCAATCCCATACTGCACAGCTGCCATACATGTAGCTGCCCAGATGCAGCACGTTCCTGCCAATTCCAGATGCATTGAGCCCATACCCACTGCCAAAGATCCCAGGTTCTGTTGCTGCATGCAAAAGACCCATTCCAGCCCAAGAAGAGACCCCAGGACCTGCCAAAGCACCGTGGCTGCTGTTCTTCTACAATCCAGCAGGCTGCCACACACTCTTACAGATTTCAAATCAATATTCTGGGGCCTAGATCAATAAAGTACAGCAAAATGAGGTTCCAGACTGAAGCAACTATCTGGAAGAAAATGGTCATCAGAGGGGTGGTGCCTGATCCAATCCTTGCCCTGCAAGAAAGAAGACCCTCCAGATCTGCCTATTCACCACAGGGAAACTCAAAGATCCAGAAGAAGATTATAAAAAATGAGGAATCAAAATAGAAAAGATTCATCTCTAGCTTAGGAACACATGGACAGGGAGTTTGATGAAAATATACAAACGATTATCAGCAATCTGTATGCTAAAAGGAATAATGAACTAAAAGAGGAATTAATGAAGGGACTAAGTGAGAAAACTCAAGAGATGAAAAACTATTATCAAAGAAATAGACATACAGAAATAGGAAGTAATGGAGAAAGTGAAAGTCTGCGTGAGCATCAAGTCCAGAGGCACTGAGAGGCTCTGCCTTCCAGATAAATAATATATTCATGCTCTCGTTTACAAAATCAAATTTAATGCCCAAACATGCCACGCCAAGCCATATGACATCATTGTTAGTGGCTCCTGCTCTACAAATGCACAGCGCACCCCAGTAGGCGCCTGCCCCTGTGTGAGCATTGGAGCTCGCCTTGACATTTTGCACTAATGTTGTCTTCGAAGTGCTGCTCTGACGTGCACAGTTCTGTGTCAGGATGTGGAGCTTTCAGAACCTCCTATTTGGAAGTAGACAAGAGTCTCCCGCCCTGGCCCAGCTTACTGCCCGCCCCCAGAGGCTCTGTCGTGGCTCTGGAGAGCTGGTTCCTGCAGTCCCTTGGGCCTGGGCTCTAATGCTCCCTTTCTGGAGAGACTTTGTCTCTTGGGAAGCACTGAATTGTAATGGCTCTGCATCATGCTCCGCCCCACCACCCCCTGTTATCAGGATCCCTATTGACCCACCTACTCATTCCACCTGTGTCTCTTGCTCCCTCCCTTGACTGACAGGAGGAGTGTGGACACTGGGCCTCTCACTTTCCCACTGTGTCTCTTGTGCCTAGAGAGGGTCTAACACAAATTAGGTGCTCAGGAAATGTTTGCTGAGCCCTCCCTCTTTTCACTTGAGACTTAACATTATCTCTCAGCACATGCAGACTACTTGGGCCCTTAACAGAGAACAGTACTCTTGGTCCAGTGTGGTCCCTTCATGGGAATATTCCCAGTTATCCTTTGATTGAGGGGCCACCATGGCGATGCCTTCGGGTGCAGAGATGCCTTAGTTACTTCCACCAGCAGGTGGCAGTAAGTACTCCATCCTCCCAGGAAGCTGTGCAGGGGAAGGGGCTGCCTTTGAAGATGGGCACATTTGGACTGGCATCCATCTTTTGTCTTTGCATTCATTCTTACATCCATTCTTGCACTCATTAACCCATCCAAACACCCACGCACCAATCCATCCATCCATCCATCCATCCATCCATCCATTCATCCATCCATTCATCCACCTACCTTTCCTCCCTTTCACCCATCCATCCATCCATTCATCCACCCATCCACCCAGCCACCCACCTCCTTCCATCCAACCATCCACCCACACTTCAACTCAATCATCCACTCATCCATCCATCTTCCTTTTGGAATACACATTCTTAAACATGACTATGCACTCATCCATTTATCTATTTCTCTATTCTTTTGTGTGTCCCTTCCTTCCTTCATTCAGGGAGAAACAATGGGCCAGGAACTGGAGATCCTGCATCCAAGACAACAGAAGTCTCTTCTGCATTCTTGGGATCCACAGTGTTATGAGGATAGATGTCAACTAAGCGAGCAAGCCTATAGAGACCAAGACACACACAGATTGTATCAAGTGCCACAAGGACATTTCACCAGGATGATGTCAGGGATGGAAACAAGTAAAGGGAAGGGTCACTGAACAGGCAAGGAGATTTCTTTAGATCAGATGTTGGGGGCACATCTGGGGATGGCTACTGGAGATGCGGCTGGAAGAACAAAGGGAGCCAGCCAAGCAAAGCAGGGTGTGGGGGCATCCGTTGAGGTTGAGGCAGCAGGCAGTGCATTAGGCTGGGTGGAAGGAGCCTGGTGTGTCTGCAGCCAGAGTTGCACAGGGCTGCAGCAGAGAGAGGGCACTGGAGAGAAAGGGGACAGGTGTGGAGGGGACAATTGTGGAGGGCACAGACCTGACACGTTCTCTGACACTGGGGAGGAGAGTGGGTCTCATTCAGGGCCCAGGAGTAGTTGAAGGCACCGATAAGGATGTCTGACATGCAATGGTAAAGGTCCCTTTAGTACAGAAAGTGGATTAAGCAAGGGGTAAGAGGTACAAGAGGAGGACCAGTTCCTGGGGTGCAGAGAACAGGAGAAGATGAGGCATGGACCACGATGGCCTGCAGCTCTCACGGAAATGCATGGACTGGGATCATCACAAGGCACACAGTATGAGCAGGTGGCTGTGGGTGGGAAGGGAAGGAAGGAGTCCACAGACTATGTCCTGACTGCCCCACCTGTCCTGAGACTGTTGTTCTGACACGTTGGCCATGGAGGCAGAGACCTCTTCTGCTCAGGGCAGCCCAGGCCCTCTGTTGGGGTCCCCAGGAGACTCTCCAGACCCTGACCTGCATCCCCCTACCCAGGCTCTCCTGAAGCCCTGCAGAGCCTCCGGGTGAAGCCAGGCCCTTCCTCTGCCTCCCTTCAGGAAGCCTCTTACCCAGGCTACCGAACATGCTGCCCCCTCCATGGAAGAAAAGGATTCCTCGCCGGAGGCTGGAGGATGCTGCCTTGGGCTGGAACAGTCTCACTGGGATTGTCCCAAAATGCAGGTTGGTCACCAGCACTTCAGGGTTCCTCCTGGGATTGTCAATTTCATCTCTATTGAAAGATGGTCAGAAGTGTGGTTCTCTATGGATCCATGAAATGAGTAACTAACAGTTTGGCTGAATGATTAAGAATTCATAAAAAAAAACCCAAACAAACCCATAATTGATGATTTAGAGACTAGAAGTTGAGGAAAATATATGGACATTGCAAGCTGGGAACAGACTATGAAGACAGTCAGTCATATATTGTATGCATGGCTACCCAAGAGCACCCACTGCAGAAATCTCTTAAAATTCAGTGTATAACATGACACACTTTGTGAATGTCACTCAAACTCTGCCACACCACAGCACTTCTGGAAGGAACTAAGAACAAGGGATTTTGTGCCAGGTATGAAGGCTGTGATAGGCTGAAAAATGGACTCTGAAATATGAGTTCCTGGTTTTGAGATTCAGCCAGGTCCTCCAGGATGAAATGTGACAGGAAGGCTTCAGTTTACATTCAGCTCCATAGAGTTCCAAGAGGACAATGATGACCCACGCAGTGGCTTCACTGACCTGATGGGCTGACTGACAAGAGGGCAGAGAGACTGCCATGAAGATGGGCTGGGAAGAGACTCTGAGAGGTGCAAAGGTGACCACATGGGAGTGATGTGGTAGGAGC
>PVKS010027603.1:0-27470 GCA_004027875.1 Aplodontia rufa
GAGGAATCATAGTCCATGATTCTCTCCAAATTTCTAAAACGTGGTGCTGAAATATTTGTCCATCTTATTAATAAACTTTTTGAAGAAATCTGCATATTGAAATTTATAATAAGCATCGGTTACTTTGTGAAGTTCCTAGCTCTTTATGTTCTAATATAGGCTTAAATAACAGCACATATAAACACATTTTATAAACACGCAGATAAATTTGTACAAAATTTTACAGACTTTTCTCTGTTATTAAAAAATGGTAAGAGCTGTGTTTATTAACGAAGAAGTTAGACATTTAATTCATTGATAAAAATTCCTCTGTAAAGTGGAATCAGTTTCCAAATAGTACATGCATAGTATGTAGGATAGGATTTGAAGATTTTTTTTTTTTAAACAACTTTATTTAGTTTTTCACATGGCCTTAGTTGCTCCAACACTCAGTTGTGTACGTGGTGCTGGGGTTTGAACCCGGGTCCTTGTGCTTGCCAGGCAAGTGCTGAAACCGCCGAGCCACCGCTGCAGCCCCAAGGATTTGAAGATTTTTGAAAATAAATAAATCTTAATATTCATATTTAAGACCTCAGCAGTGAATCTACGAGTTAGGTGGGATTAATGAAAATTGGATCCATTTGGTCTCTCCAGTCTGTCTCCTTCCTGATGAAGTTTAGTAAGAATCCATATTGGGAATTCACCTGGTGGGGCAAGCACCTTCAGAAGGTGTGGGCTGACAAGGGCAAGAGAACTCGGGCAGGCGGTAGAGGAGAACACTAGAATGGGCACTTTTCTAAGATATAAAATGTGTATTTTCTATGTGCAGAGGGGCAGCCAAAACAAGCAAGGATGAATAGGAAAAACAGATACGTGAGAGACCAGCAGAGACTTGGAGGGCTAGATGAAATTGTTCAAGATCCAATGCTTGTGGAGTCTTTGCACGTGGCCGAGCTAGGCCTTGGCCTCTGAGATGCTTACATTTATCCTCATTTTTCAAAGAGTGGCTGGTGCTCTGTTTCATAAGTGTGTTCCATCATGCCAGAAAGACTCTAAGATTTATACCTTTTGGTTTCTATTGCTAGAGGTGTAGGTTTCAGCACAGTATTATTCCCAAGGCTGAGTTACCTTTTAATGGGAAGAATTCAGAGTAAACTTTCATTTTGAGCAATAATTTATTTATTTTTTGATAAAGATCATTATTTTCACAATCTTCACTAATGTTTCCAAATTCTTTACTTGACCTTTTTTTCTGTTTCTTCTTGCTGTTTTTAAAACACTTTTAATGGATGCATAATTATTGTACGGATATATGGGGTACAGTGTGCTGATTGGATCCATCTCATCACCAGTGATCTAGAAGTAGCAGCCAGGTACATGCTTCTACTAAGAGCCGCTATGTCACTTGCTGCTCTTCAAGTAGAAAATTAGCTAGCTTGTTACCAACATTTACACTGATAGCTTTTTTGAAGGAAGGAATGTTAATGTTTGTCTCTTTACATATTAAGGTGTTATATTTATTTGAGGAAATGGTGAGAAAAAACCTTAAATGGTCTTTAATGACATCAAGTCATACACTTTTTGAATGATCCAGACTGATAAGCTGAAATATAAAACTATCAGCATGAGTTGTGTTAAATTAAAAAAAAAAGAGATTGTTTCTGAGGATATATAATGAGATACTGCATTTAGGATTGGTAGTGGGTGGAGGATTGGGGCAGGGTTCTGGAGCTGATGGAAGGGAGCTTGGCTATAAGTTTTAATGAGGCCTCCCAAGTACTTGAGTCAATGGCTGAAAAGCTTGATTGGGCCACTAATACAAGACTGAATATAAATGCTGCTCGAGTGGTGCTTTAAATAATTTGTTGGCTTCACTGTTAATTAGGCTAAACATTGACTTGCCTATACAATTAATTCACCATAATAGCACCATTAATGAGTAAGGCTGGGAGTAAGGGGCAAAACTGGTTGCTGAGAATGGGCTGATGAGAAGAAAAACCTCTGAAAGGATCAGCTGGGTCTGGTCAAGAGGGTTGACCTGCTGGTGGGGAGGGAAAAGGAGCAGAGGAGGGGAAGGGACAGGAAAAAAGGGAGAATAAAACTTATTTAGCTAGAAAATTCAGCAATAGTATGTAGCTTCTTGCTTTAAATGCCATTGGTTTCACAGTACTTGGTTTTAATAGCACAAAGGTAGAATAGTGCAGCATATCCAAATTATATATTCCGTTCATGTTTTCTGAATTGATGGAGTTTTAAAATATTATTACACAGCGTAGTCAATGCTATATTTTTGTTACTCTGAGTACATTATTATCTGTTCAGAGTGAACATGATAGGACAAACTTAAGAGATGTTGTGTGATCATTGTTAACAATTGTTTCTTCCAACTTTCTCATTAAATATTTTATCAGCTTATTACAGGAGAAAAATTTCCATCCAGGAAATAGAATACCTGGATGTTAGCCTCATCTTAGTTACTTAAAGGAAAAAGTAATGGAATAGTGAAATAATTTCCTCATTTTTTTGGAAACGGGTTGTTATAGCATTGTCACTATTATCACTACTTATGACATCATCATCACCAATATTAATCTGAGTGAAATGCATTCTTCTGAAGTGCAGAAGCAAGCTAAACCCTAGTTCACTGAAAATCTCAGTTGCCTTTAGCTTAGTTTTTGTATGGAAGGCAGAGTTGTATAGCAGAAAGAGCATAGTCTTTTGTCCTGACATCCTTTAACTGAATGAGCTTGGGTGAACTTCCCCTTCTGAACCTCAGTTTCCTCAAGTGCAAAATGGGATATTAGTACCCATCTGAGGATTGTTGTAACTGTTAGGAAGACCAGGTGTGCTAATAATGGTCTGATGCACACACAATAGTGAGTTTCCAATAAATGGTAGTTGTTATTATAAGAACAAAATATATATGCTTTAGTTTCTCAAGTACTTTAGTTTTTAATAAATATGAGTTGCTATAGGAATAACAATAAGTACTTTGGCTAATATAATGAAATGGTCCTTTAGGTGTGAGTGTAGGGACCAGGGATCAAACTTGAGGCCTTATGCAAACTAGGTAAGTGCTTTAACCCCTGAGCTACATCCCCAGCCCTAAGATGATCAAAATTATGACAAAAATATTATTATATTATTATTATGCAATTTTAATAAATATTACCGGTTTCATACAAAAATGCCCAAATGAACAATTGACACCAGTAAGTCTTCCATAAATATGAATTTCCTATGCCATATGCATAACATATAATCATAAATGCATTTGAAATATAATATGGAATATATGGCATCTGGCTCAACTGCTATTGGAACTCATCTCTTTGAGCATATGTAAACTCTTCCTTATTTTATTTTCCAACACTGAGAAGAAAATACAGAAATCCTTCATTAGGATTCAGAAGAGAAAATTGTGTATCTGTTAAAGTTGCTAAATGGTTATTTGGTAATATTGATGTTTTTGAGAATAGTGGAAACATCTGATGGAATTATGGATGACGCCAAGCTAACTGACTGCACGGCAGGCATGTGAGCTTCTGTTATTCAGGGTCCATGTAATAAGGAATACCTTTAAGTTGCATCTCAATTCCAGCTGCCCAGTGATGGAAAAAACAGGAAATGTTACTTTCCAGACATGGGAAAATTGATGTATATTATAGTCAAAGTCTCTTGGCTCAGCAAAAGTGTATATTACATGGTACAGGGGTCTCGGCTTACCAAAAGTTACATAGTCTAACAAGTTAACAAGAGACAGCTTAGCACCTTCTGAGGAAATGACATTTTGTGTCAAGTAATGCTCTATGTACTCTATTAACCCCATAGTCATTCTCCAGGGTTTCATGAAAAACAGAAACAGAATTCTGTTATAAAATATTTCAGCGCTCAGATATTTTCCTGCTAAGGAAACATGAATTGCAGCACAATCATATACACTATTTTTGCTATTGGGTTAGGAATATCTACAATTCTTTTATCCTTGGCACCAGGTCAGGAGGAAATTGGCTTCATCGTGGTGGACTGAGATGAACAGCCTGGACTTTCTTCAAGGACAGAATCATGTTGGAAAAGGTTAAATTCTGTCTGCTTTGCTCTCTTTCAGACCACCACAAGGGCACCCTGTATATAACATAATTGTATAAGTTGATGTCAAAAGGCATGGGATTATATGTCTTAGAAGAGAATAATATTTGTGATATTGAAGTTCTTTAGGAATGGGGCACTAAAGACCTGATTTAATCAATCCATTAATGAATATCCTTACCTAATTAAAAAAGCTTAAAACTCTATGTCCTTTATAGTAAAAAGTCAATAAAATAAAAATAAATATGAAGAAAAGAAGGTATTGGATTTTGATGTATATTTTGTAGCCTGCGGAGTTTCATTCTCTCTCTTTAAAATACATATTTTAAAAAAGTAGAAGGATGGTTCGCAGGCATGTTGCAAAACACAAGTTATTCATTCAGCATCCTGTGTGGTAACAGGAGGGAATGTGTATATCATATTTAAAATAATTAAAACAATTAATAAATTTCATTGCTTCTCGATTGCTTATATGTTATTATCTACACATGCATATTCCATTTTTATTATATTATAAAACATCTTTTATATTAAAATATATATTACTTAACATGTGCATATATGCATGTATGTACAATATCCATTGCGAGTCTTGGCTAGGCAGTATTAATACTGTCAAAATGATCATGTTACCAAATGTGACATACAGATTCAATATGTTTCTCATCAAAATACCATGACATTCTTCATGCAGCTAGAAAAAACAATCATAAAATTCACATGGAAGAACAAAAGACTTGGAATAGCCAAAGCAATTCTGAGCAATAAGAATAATGCTGGTGGCATCTCAATATTTGATCTCAAATTATATTATAGTACTACAGTTACAAAAACAGCATAGTATTGGCATAAAAACAGAAAACCAATGGAATAGAAGATACAGGGACAGTTCCACATAGATAGGGTCATTGGTCTTTTCAAAGATGCCAAAAACATACAATGGAGAAAATGTAACAATTTTGATAAATAGTGCTAGAAAAACTGGATATCCGTATGTAGAAGAGTGAAACTAGATCCCTACCCCTCACTCTGCACAAAAATTAACTCATGGTGGGTCAGTGACCTAGGAATTAGACCAGAAATACTGCAACTGCTAGAAGAAAACAGGGTCAACACTCCAAAATCTTGGCCCAGGCATCAACTTGTTTAATAAGAATCATAAAACATTTTAATTTTATTAGAGAATTTTATGTGTAAACTTAAAGCTAAGTATCCAAAATAAATCACTGGTGATAAAATTGTTGTGAATGGCTAACTACACAGAAATGTATTCTGAATCTTACAGAGGCCCTAATTGAATATGTGAGTATACATAAAATTGCATAGGGAACAGGATTTAATAGGATAGGTCTTTTTTTTTTAAAGAGAGAAAGAGAAAGAAATAATCAATTTTATCTATTTTTTTCATCTGGCCTTTGTTTTTCTGACACTTAGTTGTGTATGTGGTGCTGGGGTTTGAACCCAGGTCCTCGCCGATGCCAGGCAAGTGCTCCAACCTGAGCTACCACTGTAGTTCCCATAGTATAGGTCTTAATGGAGCTACAGTATGATATGTTTGTTGGGATCATATCAAGTTAACATAGGGCTCAGCAGAAAGGAGAGAGATGAGCTGGGAGATCTCAACTTCTTAAATAATTCAAGTGTCTGGGAGGGTGGTTTTGATTATCATTTCACTATGTCATCTGCAAGAGAGATGGTTTAGGGTAAGTTTATTAAAATTTAAAGACCTAAGCTAGTAAAGAATCTAGATTTGTGTACCAACTTGGTGAATTGCTTCCAAATAATTCTCTTATTATTTACACCCTTCAAGTTTTGAGAATGTTCTTAAAATTCACAGTAACCATGTCTCCTTATGTTTCTTAGGAACAGGTTTTCAGACAGATATAGTTATTGAGACTGTTGATATCTCTGGACTTAACCTCAGTGATTTAAAAAAAAATAAATAGCATTTTTTGAGCATTTTACTTTAGGCACAAATGTCCAGTCACAATTTAAGGATAGATCTCTCCGAAGTTGAATAAGTATGTATCTTGAGCTGGTTTTAGAAGCAGGGCATGGACACCCTTGGTCATAGACAGTGAAGGAGTAACAAAAAACAAGGTAAGAATCTGGGAGTAAGAGATCTAAGTCAAGGTTGTGTTACAGACTAAACTCATGGATTACTTAGCAGTTTTGGAGAACTAGATGGACTCTTTTGTCCTTCTTCCCCCAACTTCCTATATTTTATATATAATAATATGAAGGAGTTTATGGACCACATTTTAGAAGCCATTGAAGTATTTCAGAATCAGGATAATAAATAGGAGACCCTAATAATAAGCTCTTGAAAATAAGATAGATCAGTAAGGATGGATTAGATTATACCTCAATAACAAAATCCAAAACCTCAATGGCTAAAAATAACAAAGTTTACTTCTTGCTTACCTGACATTTTCACTGTGAATCAGCTGGAGGGTGCTGGTTCTAGTCATTGTTCTCCTGGGATTGAGGCTGAAAAAGTGGATTATGCTGTTTTGGGGGTTCTCAGAGAATTAAATATTCTTCCTGGAAGTGACATTCATCACTTATGCTCAAGACTCTGATTAGAACTAATTACTTTGTGCATCCAAGCACCAGGAAGCTGGGAAGTACAATCACACCAGGTGCCTGAAATGGGAAGAACCAGAATTTTTTTTTAGGAAAAGCACTACTTACTGATCACTTATGGGAGTATTCCTGCCTCATCTAGCAAGTGATTTTGTCAGGAAGTCCTGACATCCTCTTTCCCCTATACACAAGATGTTTAGCTTCCTTTTCCACTCACTCTCTTTCTTCTCTTGTTTTTCTTTTCCTTTTTTTGACCAAGTGAGCACTCTACCACTAAGCCATATCCCTACCCCCTTCTCTACTTTCTAACACACAATATCTTTCTTATGAAGGAAATATGTAGGACGATTTTTAAAAATAATCATAGCTATGGTTCTCATCTGCCCAGAAGCATCAAAAAGGAGTCAGAACAGAGTTGCCCATATTTTTAGGTGAATTTTGTTTACTTTGTCTTTAATGTTCTTTAGCATATTTCATGCTTGCTACATTTGCTCAAATTCTGATCAGTGGTCTGAACTTTTTCTGCTTTTATTAAATATATATCAAATGTACACCACCAATTGGAGAACCTTAAGAGGTTTGGAAGAGTCAGCAATGAGCACATCACTCTTTTCATTTCTATTTTGTCCTCTGAATTTTTCCTACTACAGAAAAAAGAGGAATAAATGCATTTCCACATAAAAATCTAATTTTTATTCATTTGTATGTAGAGATAGTATCTGATAGCCAAACAGGACGTTAAATGTGTAATAACTGATCAGAAGAGAAATCTGTTTCAAAGGAGGAAGGGAAAACATTAAGGTCAGTTGGACACTGGTCTGGTGGCTGGTATGCTCTGGTTCCTATCTATAGCTTGCACACTTTCTGAGTTGGTGACTGTATCCATTCTGGTGCTTCTCATGCCATGTTTGTCCTAAATATCTTGAATATCAATCCCTAGTTAATGGAACTGAATGTGCTAAGTTAATGAATTCAGGGAGAGGAACTGGTCAGTGAGAGTTTATGAAGATAT
Source organism: Aplodontia rufa (assembly GCA_004027875.1). Taxonomy (NCBI): domain Eukaryota; kingdom Metazoa; phylum Chordata; class Mammalia; order Rodentia; family Aplodontiidae; genus Aplodontia; species Aplodontia rufa. The sequence goes on from PVKS010027603.1 coordinate 7,667, forward strand.
GGATAAAACTTGTTTAGTAAGTCAGAGGTATAATAAAATCCTTTATCTCATTTTATTCATTTATTTATTTTTATACTGGGAATTGAACCTATGAATGCTTTACCCCAGCCCTTTTTATTTTGTATTTTGAGACAGGGTTTTGCTAAGTTGCTAAGGCAGGTCTGGAACTTGAGTACATCCTGCCTCAGCCTCCCAAGTTGCTGGGATTACAGGTATTTGCTACCATGCCTAGCTAACATACTTTGCCTTCTTATGTTTACAAAATTGAAATGAGTTGAGAACATGGGGAATTTGATCAATTAGAAGAGACAATGGAACTGAGGCTGAAATGCACGCCTCCTGGTTGCCATGGCAACAGGGCTCCTTTCTCTCACTAGAAATAGTCTGCTATAGGTAAGGTAATAATTGATGATAGAGAAATATCTGTGCAAGCCACCTCTTACTATAGGGAAAGCAGAGAAGACATGTTCTGAAGGCACAGGATGAGATCAGGCAAGGAAGAATTTGTGTTAAAAAGAAAGAGAATTAAATTGAGCCTGGGTTTGAAAGCTTCTGGGGATAGAACTGCACATAGCATGTTTCTGCCCTGATTTTGGTTGAAGCCAGGGTAGACAATAAATCACTGTTGCATACCTACATGATCTTTTCCACCATAGCCCAGAAAAAAAATGCTGGGCTGGAAGACCATGAGCTTAAAGCCAACCTGCTGAGCGGATTGCTCCATCTGTTTCTGACCCAGAAAGTTCTCATCTGCCCAGAAGCATCAAAAAGGAGTCAGAACAGAGTTGCCCATATTTTTAGGTGAATTTTGTTTACTTTGTCTTTAATGTTCTTTAGCATATTTCATGCTTATTACATTTGCTCAAATTCTGATCAGTGGTCTGAACTTTTCTGCTTTTATTAAATATATATCAAATGTACACCACCAATTGGAGAACCTTAAGAGGTTTGGAAGAGTCAACAATGAGCACATCACTCTTTTCATTTCTATTTTGTCCTCTGAATTTTTCCTACTACAGAAAAAAGAGGCACTACCTCTATCCTACTCTCTATAGCTTATAAACAAATCCTAATAAAAACCAGAACATACATAAAGCAAGCAACACACACTACCTAAAAATAAGATGTCTTTGTGATTTATGATTGAAACCGGGACAGGCAAAGATGAATGGGAGCACTGTCAATAAAAACATAGGACAAAAGGCATAGACTGTGATGTCCAGGGATCTATTTAAGTTTGTGGTCATCTTACCTAAAATCAATAGGATGGAACAGAGATAGGAAGAGGGAGAGAGAGAAAGGATTACTTTGGGATGCTCTAGAAGGAAATATTGCTCTCAATGCACGCTGAATAGCCATAGACAGCTGTAGCTAATTTGCAGCAAATTTCAGTTCTAATAGGAACCAATATAGTCCGATTATTTTTGGAAATAAATGATTTGTTTTCAAGGAATAATAGTATCATGGTTATTTATCATGTAACAATGAGCTAACCGGACTAATATATAAACATAAACATGTATATGTATGTATGTGTATATATATATATATATATATATATATACATATACATATATAAACATCATAGGGATCTACATTTGCAGTGAAATTCAGAAAAGTCCTTGATAGTTGACAGAGGAACGATCACAGTTAAGAATTCCGTGACTCCAGTTTAAGAAAATTCAAATCAGTGTCATTTCACTCAAGGCAGACGTATAAAACCCTAGCCCCCCATAGGAGTAAAGAAGAGTGCCTGTCATGTGAGGACATGATGGTGGGCAGTCTCTGGGGTGGTCCCCATGATCCATATCTCCTGACTGTCATGCCCAGCCCTCTTGGTGTAGGCTGCACCTAGTGACTTGCTTCTAAAGAACAGAATCTGATAGAGGCACCAGGAGGCTACTCTGAGGTGAAGTAGGTTTCTGTCCTGCTTGCTCTTACTCTCAGAGCCTTTACTCTGAAGGAAGCAAGTTGCCACAGTGGCCATTCCTCCAGGGAGGCCCACAGCGCAAGGAATTGTCCCAGACAACAGCCAACAAAGACATGAGGCTTCCGGATAGCAATGTGAGTGAGCTGGGAAGCAGGTCTTCCCTAAGTCAAGCTGTGACTTAACCATAGCCTCAGCTGATGTGGTCATCAGAGGTACCTTGTGCGAGACCCTGAGCTGAAAGAGCCTGCTACAGTGTGCTGAGATCCTGACCCACGGAAACTGTGGGTTAATAAATGTTTACTCTTTAAAACTGCTTCATTTTGTTGTAATTTGTTCCCCAGCAATAGATAAAAATATGCTGCATTTATTGTAGTGTGTTCTGTATGTATGATGAAAATGTACATAACCCCCCCCCCCACACACACATCCAGACTGCCACAACATCCCCATATCCCCACATGTGATGGGTCAGAGTTTTCCTTTGCTTTCCTTCATTCTCTGTGCTAATTTTGTTTTCTGCTGTATGTTCCTCTGGATATCTTCTTCCACCATGGTTGTGGGGACTCTTTAGAGCAGTTCCTTAGAATATGAGCAAATAATGCACACAGAGCTTGACTGAGGTTTACAGACCATGTATCATGTTATATAGCATGTGCTTGGGAGAAGCACTACTGATCTTTCTTACTGCAATAGAGAATTTCTCCTGTAAGTTTTCATAAAGAAGACCCTCTAAAACCCAGAGCACACCATCCTCAGTGACATTCCTGGCAACACCCTCACAAGAAACAGAACAGTTTTTGCAATCCTACGGTCATTGTTGTGGTTTTAAGGACCAGCCTAACTGTAGGGATGGCACCCTAGTGGAACTTACTAGTCTCTAAGGCAATGATTGCACACAACTTTTTTTTTCTTTTTTAAAATGAGAGAGGCACAGTGAGAGAGAGAGAGAGAGAGAATCAATTTTTCATGTGGCTTTAGTTGCTCTGACACTTTGTTGTGTATGTGGTTCTGGAGTTGAACCCACATCCTTGCGTATGCCAGCTAAACACAGTAACTTCTGAGCCACTGCTCGAGCCCCAAGCATATGACTTTTTCAACAGCTATCAAGAATTATGACAGAGAAGTTTGTCACACCTCTTCTCTTCTGCAGATATATATATTTTGGAGATGGTTTCAAGTTCTATTTATAATGAAGGAGATAGCAATTGGCAGGTGATATCTTAATTGTTTTACAGCTGTATAATTCTGTGATTGGTCGTATAAACTATTTTTCTTTTAACATTTGTTTCAAAAAAGATAAATATTCAGCTTTAAAAACTGCTGTTTTAGTCATCTTTTTCATTGCTGTGACCCAAGGACCTAACAAGAACAATTTTAGAGGTGGAAAAGTTTATTTAGGGACTTAGCATTTCAGAGGTCTCAGTTCATTCCTTGGGGCTCGAGGTAAGGCAGAACATCATGGCAGAAGAGTATGCTGGACGAAAGTGGCTCAAGGCATCACATCGGGAAGGAGAGGGAGAGAGAGAGAGAGAGGGAAGGAGGGAAGAGAGAGGAGAGAGGGAGAGCGAGACAGAGACTCCACTCACCAGGTACAAAATAGATACCCAAATGGCCCACCTCCTCTAGCCATATCCTACCAGCCTTCAATTATCACTCAGTTAATCCTTATCCGAGGATTAATTCACTGATTGTGTTAAAGCTATCATAACCCAATCATTTCTCCTGTAAGCATTCTTGCATTGTTTCACAATGAGCTTTTGGGGAACACCTAGTATCCATCAAAACCTTAACAACTGTGGAGGGAAGATTAAGTCCAGGCTAATTCTCATATTATTGACTTTGAGGTAGGTAAAACCCCTTGGTGATTTTTAAAATTTCTTTTTTTTAGCATAATACAGTTTCTTGGAATCATCATATTATAGGTGCCATATGCCTCTTTAATTTAGGAATATTGATACTCTGCTGTTTCTGTTAGGCATGAGAAAGTACCTGTATTTAAAACTATTTCTGACTTGGCAGTTTTTACTGCAGCTTACACATGGATAAATAATTCTTACTAAAATCACTTAACACTTCCTCATGAGCTTTGTATGACATACAGATTTATAGGTATATCCTTTTAGTAGGAAATGAGTTTGAATTTTACTTCAGGAGCTAAGAATTATTTTGTGAGCAGAAATAAAAAAAAGATACAATAAAACTGTTTCAGCTGGTAGTGTCATAGAATCACTAATCAAAGAAAGCACAACAGAGCCATAGAACCATCTTTTAACTTTGGCGAATAAAGTAGAAGTCCCCTTTAATTGCTTTCAAGAAAATATAGAGCAAAATGTTCTCTGTGATGTATGTCTGTTAGTGTACACTGAAGATTTACTGTCTCTTTGAAAATTAATTTAGAATTCCATCCATACCCTCTTGTAAACACCCTTGAAGGCTTCTGGCATTCACCTGTACTTCCTCTATTCCTTATGAAGCAACTTGATGGTTATTCCCTCACCCACTAAAAGGTTTGACTGCAAGTGTCACAGTCCTGCTCTTTGCTGTGAGTCCTGCTCCATCCTGGGTATGTCCAGAATTCACATGCCCTCACCTCTGGCCTCTGTCCAACCATCCAGTGGATACTGCTCAGTTTTGATTCTACTGGACCTTCCCTTCCATCCATGTCACTTATCACCATTCCTGCCTTCTAGAAACACTATACTTCTTTGGTGCCTATTTCATATACTTTCCTACTCTTTTCTACTTTCTCAAGGTGCTGAATTTCTTTAGATTGTCATCATGAGGGGCTTTAATCTTCCTTTCTTACTCTAGCCAAGCTCCCTGTATGAGACCCACGTTCCTCTTTATGCACCTGATTCTAAAATAGATATGTCTATCCCTGCTTTTTCTCTCCTTTTGACTATCTTAATAGTTACTGGAAATACTCATTTGAAAATCTCAGTAATAGACCACCTTAGTAATCCACAATTGAACTCATTTCCCTCCCCACAGCCTTTCCCTGCCAGCCTTTTCTGTTCCATATTAATGAATAGCACTAACCTCTACCCAGTGGCTAAGGTCAGATGGTTAAATATCATTCATTCTTTCCCTCTCTCATCTCATGCCTGCAGTAAATTGCAAAGATTTGTTTATTCTACCTGCAAATTAACTCTCAAATCTATCTATTAGGTCTATCCTTAGTACTACTTCCCTTATCATCTGGATCTGTTCATTGGGTTACTGCAATAGCTGCTTTTTTTTTTTATTACCTCCATATGGTGGCAAATCTTTTAGACATATATATTCCTGCTTCCAGCATTTCGATAGATTTTCATTGTGTTTATGATAAAGTCCAAGTTCTTCCCTTGGCTTGTAAGGCTCGAAACAGCATAGCCCCAACTTATTCATTATTCTGCCCTTTTGTTATTTTTGTCCAGCGATGAAGTCCCATGCAAAGTGAACTTCTTTAGGTTCTAACCATAGAGTCTTCTCTTTCTCACTTCTGGGTCTTGATAAATACCTCTAGTCCCCATCCTCTCCCACTTCACTGGTGATGTCTTGCAAACATATGTTCGTTATTCAGGAAGGGATTTTACCTAAAATCAGTAAGGGGTGTTACTACTACCCATGCTCATTATTCAGGTATTTGCTTAAATGTCACTTCCTCTGGGAAACCTTTTTAAATATTTTGTATGTGATCCCGTAGAATCACATCAGCATCCATGCCATGACATTTGCCACACTATGGTTTTATTCTCCAGTGCTGTTTTTTATTCCTCATAGTGAGGCATAGGGCATCATATATGCTAGGCAAGTGCTCTACCATTAAGCTACAACCCCAGCCCTCACAATGCTCTTTTGATGAAAATTATATATATTTTTTAACTGTAGTAAGAACAATTCAAGATCTATCTGCTCAACCAGTTTTTAAATATACAATACAGTATTGTTGATTATCGGCATCATGTGGCATAATAGATCTCTAGAACCTAATTATCTTGTGTTGCTGAAGCTTTATACCTGTTGATTAGTAACCTCCCATTTGCCTTTCTTACTAGCAACTGCCATTTTACTCTCTGCTTCTATGTGTTTGACTACTTTAGATACCACATGCAAATAGAATAATTCTGAATTGGTCCTTTTGTGACTGACTTATTTCATTTAGCGTAATATTCTCAAGGTCATCCATGCTTTCAATATGGCAGGATTTTCTTTTCTATCAAGGTTGATTTTCGTTATCCATTCACTCATTCATGGATGTTTAGGTTGTTTATGTGCCTTGGTTGGTGTGATGGTGGTGCAAGGAACATGGGAGTGCAGATGGCTTCTCTTCAGTGTACTAATTTTATTGCCTTGGATATATATGCAGAAGTGTGTTTTCTGGGTTGTGTTTTGGTCTGTTTTCAATTTTTTTGAAGAGCCTCCATACCGTTTTCCACACTATGGAAACGGTACTATTTTACATTCCCACCAAGCAGGTGAAATGGTTCTCATTTTTCACATCCTTGCCAACACTTGTTATATTTTTGTTTTTGCTTAACAGCCATCTAACAGATGTAATCTGGTATCTTCTAGTGTTCTTATTTACATTTCCTGGATGATTAGTGGACAGCTTTTCATTTATCTGTTGGTCATTTGTATGTTTTCTTAGGAGAAATATCTATTCAGGTTCTCTGTTTTTAAATTGGCTTATTCTTCTTTTCTTTGATATATTGGATATTAAGCCCCCACCAGATATATGAGTTGCACACCTTTCCCCCCATTCCATAGGTTGTTGTCTCACTCTGTTATTATTTCCTTTGAGTGCAGAAACTTTTTAGCTTGATGTAGCCTCACTTGTCTGTTTTTGGTTGTGTTGCCCATGCTGTTTTGTTCTAGGAGTTTTGTAGTTTCAGGTCTTATGTTTGAGTCCTTTTGTCTAGTTTATTTTTAAACATGGTATAAAATAAGGTTCCAATTGCATTCTTTTGCAAGGGGATATTCAGTTTTCCTACACTGTTTGCTGAAGAGACCATTCTTTACCATTATGTATACTTAGCACCCTTGTTGAAGATCAGTTGATGATACATGCATAGTTCTTGTTCCAGACTCGCTGTTTCGTTCCATTGATCTGTATGTCTGTCTTTATGCCAGTACTGTATTTTCTTTTTTTTAAGAGAGAGGTACAATGAGAGAGAGAAAGAGAATAAATTTTATTTTTTAGTTTTTTCATGTGGGTTTTGTTGTTCTGAGACTCCTTTGTGTATGTGGCACTGGGGTTTGAACTTGTGTACTTGTGCATGCCGGGCAAGCATTGTAACCACTGAACCACTGCTCCAGCCCCAGTACTTTATTGTTTTAATTACTAACTTTGCAATATGTTTTAGAATCAGGAAATGTGAATCCTCCAGCTTTCTTCTTCTTTCTTAAGATTGGCTATTCAGAGTCCTTCATGTTCTGTATGAATTTTGAAGCTTTTTTCCCATTTGTATAAAAATGCCATTGGCATTTTGGTAGGGAGTGCATTGACTGTAGATCACTTAGGGTAGTACAGACATTTTAACAGGATGAATTCTTCTCATTCACAAACATGGCGAGTGTGGATGTGCTAGTTCCAGATGCTGTTTCTGTACTCAGTGATCCTTGGATATCTGGAGTAGCCCGGTCCCAACAGTGCTGAAAAACAGGCAAAACTGAAGCTGCACTGTGAGCACTTTCAGAAAAATCAGGAAGTTAGATGTGTGGTCCTGCTTCTTCTTCCCATTGAAGCTGGGAACTATGTGGCAGGATGGTGTCTCCAAAGTTCCTTTGGGTTTAGATTTGGTGAGTTACATACTCACCTTGAGTACAGAAACTTCTTAGGGCATTTCTAAATTCTTCACAAAGAGTACTGCTGGAAAGGAGTGTCTAGGGTTTCCTATTCTGCCACCTTGCTGAGGTCATTCCACGCTGTACTTTAATTACCTTTTAATCTGTGTGTATATATATATATATATATAATCAAATTATGAGTTTTTTGAGGGTAGTTTTACAAGTACTACCAACATTTGATTCTTTTCTCTTTCTTGAATACAGAATTCTATTTTTTGAGCCCTCTTGAAATTGGGTAGAGCATATAACTATAACCAGAAGTGATATGTTCCATTTATTTCCAACACCCTTTCCCCTAGTACCTGGTTCTTTGTGTTCTTTTATTCTGCTGTAGTGACTAAGAAGGCCATGTGTTTAGACAGTGGCAACTTCAGTGTGATGTATTTCCATCAGCTCAGGTCCTCAAATGAGGAGAGCCCCTGCAAACCTGTGTGGAACATGTAACAAGAGAAGTGGGAAACAAAGGTCTGTTGAGTTAAGCCACTAAGATTTCTGGTGCTTTGTTTCACAGGATTATTTAGCCTCTGATTATCAGTGCAGGCAGGATTTGTGTCTGTTCTCTGTTTTAGTATTGACTGAACCTAGTTGAGTGTCTACATGGATTCTAATAAGTGATCAAGAAATATTTGTTAATTGAATGGACTTACCAGGTTTTATTTTCAACAGATATATTTGTTAGCACCCTATAAAGCTACAATTTTAAATAGTATTGAAGTAAACTGAAAGAATTAACCTAATTCTGAATTACTATCAGAAAGTGGGACGATTGACACATATAGGAAAATCTTTTGAATGGTTCAGTGGATTAGTACCATAGCACTGCATTATCCACCAAAAGACAACACTGCTGACCAAATATTAATTAAATATGCAGTAAAATGATTTTTCTGAGTCACATGTTAATAGAACTACTGTGTTTAATAATAACATTTTTTTTTTGTTATTCAGCTTCAGTCAGCCTTCCAGAACTTTACAGCTTGCTCATCACATTTGTCAGCATTTCTCCATGAGAGGGAGTTTGCAGATAGGGAGAAAATATAAAGTTGTGTTCTAATCAGAAGTGGTTACTTTGAGGGAATGGATGGATGCATGCAGTTTTGCAACATTAAAGTTTTTTTAGTTCACATAAATACTTTCAGATCTACAGTATGAAGGTGCCAATTGCAGAGCTGGCTGGGTGAAATAAGTTTTCTCTTTTGATTCCCAAATTGCATTAGCTAAATGGGTCGGAGATAGTGCCAATGTGAGCATAGCAAAGGCTCAAACCCTCTGCATCTAATCGCTGTACCTGGCTCTTCTCCTTCCAGCAGTGCATTAAAAAAAGAAAAAGGTGGTCATTGCCCATTTTAATGACAATGAGTGTGAACAGAGCAAGTACTCCTGTAGTTGTTCCAAATTTTACTATTTTCCTATGCTCTTATGTATCTTATCCTCATGAGGAAATAAGATTTTAATTTTAAATAAGTGTCAGAGAAGTGCTACACTTTTCCCCATATATTTCTTGTTGTTCTTAAAAGAGGAAAAATGATACATAGCAGAACCAAAAAAGTCAGACTCAGGATTGGAACAATAGGTTACTCTTGAAGGGTTGGGGGATGCAGATGGACAGTGACTGCCCCTAGTAGATGTAAGGAGGTTCAAGCCTTGCCTCTCTTTATTAGAAATCTTGCGTTAGGTAAGTTGTTCAGGTCTTTGAAACTATTTCCGTTTGCAAATAAAAAACTGTTTTTTCAGCTTACTTCGAAGGGATGATAGATCTGAAGTTTCCATGCAGTGTGAAGTGATGCGATGCAGCTCTTTCCATTACAGTGTTATTGTTGCTCTTATTAATTTGATTTTCTCCAGAGAGGTGCTGCTTGCCATATGAAGAAGTGGCTACTATTTTTGGAGTAGGGATGGCTGAGAAGTCTGAAACAAGACCACAGCTCCCTGCAGTGGTGCAGGCTTTCAGATTCTCACATGCCTGCTGCCACTGGGCCTGGCCTTCAAAGCTGCTCAGGCAGTTGACTTCTTGGCTTTGGATTAGTGTCCAGGATGGCATAGTTCATACTGGGTACATCTTTAGATGCCTGCTGTTTAGAGGAATCTGTAGGTAAGCATATTTGGCTATTTTTAAATAAAGATTATGTCTCATTTTTATTTGCTGAATTTTGTGACTTCTTAATTTTTAAATTAGTCACATTTACTTGAATAAGGAGAATTTTCAGAAGCTTAAAAAAATTTCTGGGCTCTGTCCCCTTCCCCTACTCTGGGGGAAGTGTGCTCTTTTCACTATGTTTTACTTTCTATCAAATAAAACCCGTCTACTACACTTGAAAAAAAATTTCCATTTTGCATCTTTTTGTTGGTTTAAGTATATTAAACCAGAAGTGTTTGGGGGTTATACCAGAATTGTGGTTGATTTAGCTTGTTCCACAGAACTGTTGTATTTGTCACACTAGAGAAAGAAAGGCTTGATACAATTGAATTAAGTAACTTTTCCCATGCCTTTCAGTGACTTCATTTCCAGCCACACTTGGAAGAGAAGAGCTTCCTGACACTGTCAGGCTCTGGAAAGATCTGTCTGTGTCATTATGGCTCTTTATTCACCTGCCACAGAGTTGGAACTTCACTGCCTCTTCTCAAGGACTGTGATGGCTAGAGGAACCTTGAGTATTCTAGTGAGTTCCAATATCAGAGGCCTTTAAATAAACTTCAACCTTTTAAAATCTGATTTTATTCAGCAAACTTCCTTTTTATAGGAGAATATTAGTATCAGTTGATTAAAATTAAGGAACGTGTAGCTGGGAATTATCCTTTGAAAATATGTTTTGTGAGGAACCTGCTCTGTTTCTGAATCCTTGTTTCTTTAACACATTTCTAGAGTGCTTATGATAAAATACAATTTAGATTGATTCGTAACTGATAGTGAGAAAAATAATCCTTATAATTTCTGCTTTTATTTCTTGTTAAACTCTTATCTAATAATTAACATAGGCAAAATTTTGATCCATCCATGTATCCAACCTTGTTCCAGCTGCACATTTTTCTTTTCCTGTTTCATTTACCATATATTTAATATAACCTCCTCAACTTTGTTACAACATGGAAATAGATTTTTTTTTTACAAAAAAATCATAGACAGCTCTATATTGTAGACAATGATATAAATCACAATGTTTATATCATTGTTAATGGTATGTAATTGTATTGGATATTTTAGCTTCCTGAATGTTAGTCTTTATTTATGAAAGTGTAGGGGGCATTCCAAAGCCCAAGAAGTTCATGAAGAACTGGGAAAATGTGTTTGACCCTTCGTAATCAATATGCCATTCAATATTTGCCCTCAGATACATTGCAGTGAATAAATTCATTGCTGCTTCATCAATGTCCTGCCTTGAGCTACCTTATCTGCCTGCCTTGTAACTTAATCTTTTCAGTGACCTAGTTCTTCCTTAGTTGGCTTCTGTCTTATGTTGTTGCCATAAAATCTGTAACTGTGGTATGTCTTTGGTTGCATTGTTCCTTTTATTAGTCTCAAAATCCTATTTTTATTTTTTATTGTATTGAAGGATATGGTCAAGAAGACAAATTGAATTTGCTAGAAGAAAAATGAAATTAGTTTTGTGTGTCCTTGACTATATATATTTGTACTGGCTTTGGGGTCAGACAGATTCTGCTTTAAATCCTGCCTCTGCTGCTTTTCTAACTCTCTTGTCTTGAGCTGTAATAATTACAGATAACACTGACCAAAACCTTACTGTTTTCCAGGTACCATGTAACATGATTTATACGTATCATTTTATTTAATGCTCATGACAATCTCAGGAGGTGAGATTGACCACTAACAGGCTGACCAACTTGCTGACAGTCATATGGCTGATATCATCTCAGGCAGAGTCAGCATTCAAGTGCAGGCACATTGGCTCCAGACAACCTGTAGGTTTAAGCCATGCTGAGTTTCCCCAGCTATGATCACACCTACTTTATAGGATTAGTCCAGTGATTAAGTAATATAATGTATGAAACAATACATTCATTTATGTTTAAGCATCAATATTTTTACAGCAGCTCTTACCAAATTCTTGGGGTGCATTGCTTTCTCAATTAAACAAAGGTGATCTTTCCCAGAAGCCCAATGTTTTTGTGATAGCAATTCATTACCTCATGCTGAAAAAAAAAAAAAGAGCTAAAGGAGCACAAGTTTAGGATGACATTAAGAAGCACATGTTGAGAAAACAACAACCATATGAGTCTTACAGGAATCTGTTGGCTGGTCCCTGGTCTCCTGATATGCCCCGACTTACTCAGCCACCTGTCAGTTCCGATGATGGTAAAGAAGTTCAGCGAAATAGCTACAGGAATCAGCATGAAGAAATATCTCAATAGCACAGTGTGGTGGGTTGAAAGTAGCAAGGTTAGAATTAGGAACAGCTTTACATCCTTCATGCAGATTAAAAGCCCACCAGAAAAATACAGGTTGAGTGTGCCTTTTTCAAAATGCTTGGAACCAGAAGTGTTTCAGGTTTTGAAGCCCTTAGAATTTTATAATATTTGCATAGAATTTACTGACTGAGAATCCCTTATCTGAATATTTGAAATTGGAAATGATGTAAAATCCAAAACATTTTATGCATTATCTGCACTCAAAAAGGTTTGGATTTGGAAGCATTTTAAATTTTAGATTTTCAAATTAGGGATATTTAACCTTACAGGTTGTACTTATAACAGAAGATCATTTTTGCAAAGCTCTTAAAGTTTTAGCTACTGGAGGCTGAATGCGAGACACCAGTGGGAAAGGATGGTTAAAAGAGCTAATGCAATCATAAGTAGCATTGCTTCCAAAATAAGAAAATTATTAATACTGTGCAGTGTCAGACCTTATCTAGCACGTTCTGAGTAGATCTCAGTTCATAGACTCCAAGGTTCAAAGGGCATCTGCATACGTTTTATCCACCCTGATAAGGGCTTTCCTGACAATTTAATATGAGGACTGTTTAGTTTTAGTCTGGGGAATATTATCACTATCTTCATATTGCTGACGACCGTCATATACAATGGGGAATAGACTTACTCTGTAATTCCACAGGACAGACAGTGAAGGGATGCATGGATCATAGTTACGGAGAATCATCTTGAGCTTAATATAAACACAGATGTTTTAACTGTGAGAGTCATCTGAAATAAAATGCCTGTTCTGTTAGTTTAGGCAGTAGAAGTGCTCAAGTAGCTCTTGGAGGAATCACCTGTCTGGGAAAGTATGGACTAGATAGCTCCTTTGATTGGTTAGACCAGATGATCTCTAATGTCTCTATCAAGTCTAAAATTCTTGAAGATAAAAAAACAGAAGGCATAAATGTTTGCAAAAGTGCAAAACATGGTTCACAAAATTAGAGGAAAGTAGTTCTGCTGCAGAAATTACCTTTTCAAGAGATGTTAACTTTCCTGTAGTACCAATAGGTAAACATTATTTTTATCTATACAGAGAAATGAGAATTTATTATTTTAGTATGAGATTACAGATATTAGGGAAATCAGATATTTGGGTCAGCTTAGTTTCCTTGATGAACAAACAGAGATCAGAGGGCTATAGCAACTGTGACACTGAAAATGGGAGAGAGGGGGCACCATGAAATGATGAGTGGCATTAGGTTCCAAGGTTTCCTTCTCCACAAAGGCCAGAGTCTTCTAGGCAACATTGGTCTACATGTTGGCTTGACATCAGGTACAGGAAAAGTTGGGTCCTGCAAACAATCCCACACACTCATATTTTTCTTCTAACTAAATGTATTAAAAAAGAATACCTCAGATCAAGTTATAGTCAAATCCATGGACTTGTCGTTATCTCATTTGCCTTAGAATACACTTATTTTTTACTTAGATTCTGTATGTGTTTTATTGACCACATTTCTCATAAAGTGTATTATTATGACCTGTATTTTAAAAATCACTTAATGTGATGTTTCTATATATCAAAATATCCAGAAAGACCAGTTATAAAGACTTTTAAGAATTAATGGTAAACTTATTTTGATTTATTTTTCTTATATTATTTAATTTTCATTCGATTTACTTCCCTGACTTCCCTGTGTAGGATTAACAAGTTTTTGAGAAGGTGTCACAGGAAAATGGGCAGCTAAAACTCCAAACCTCAGTTCTTGTGTTCCAACAAAAGAAAATTTAAAGTCAGACACTAAAAGTCATGCAAGAGAACTTTATTATAAGTGAGGTGAAAGTAAAGTAAATGCAAAGTAAGCAAGAGCACTCTCAGGAGAGAGAGTGGGCCGTCTCTGAGCAGAGAATGGCAAAGGAGACAATGCTGTCTCCAAATTTATTTCTGTTTGAAGTTTGCCAGGAAAACTGGGGTCCTCTTTCAGCAACCTTCGCCAACCAGGTGTTCAACACCCTCATGTTGGGCAGTGGAGATTTGATCTTAGTGGTCATCCTCTTTACGAGAACTTCATCTACAGGGCAATCCCATGTCAACGTGGGCTTTGGGGCCAGTAAGCAGTCAGAATTTACCTTACTGCACCTGTGCCACTGAAGAATACTCCCTACTGAGCTAGTAGGGGACACTTGGTGCCATAATACGTTTTTTTTTTTTTTGACATTTATTGGTGCTATTAAGAGTTAGTCCCATTAATCCACTTCTTTTGACATATTTTCCAATTAGCTCCTTTGCTTCTGTTTTTTCTACACATTAATTACCACCTTTGCTTTCTCACCTACTTTGAAAGCAATTTAAAGAAAACCCTAAAGTAATTTAAAGAACACTTGTGACCTTGCCATGCATTTAACTGCTCATTTCTAGTTACTACCTAACAATGGCATCTTAGTATTTTCCCCTTACCTCATAGTAGGAAAAGGCCTCTTTTATCTTTTTTAAAGTCATCTTGTCTGCATCTCTCTTCTCAGAAAAATCATACTCCAAACTGCTCCGTTGCAGTCTCCCCTGGGACACGTATTTGGACTAGAATGATCCTTTGGTTATTTGTCCTGCAATGTTGCTATTCAAGAGTAGTCATGTATTATGTATTTTGTTTAGGATCTAAGCTGTCAAGGACTTGAAATACATAATTGTTTTGACAGAGTCCTTTTCCCCTTCCATATACTACCACATTTCCCCTGACCACGTATTTCCTTAATCTGTTTCTCAAGTTGATTAACAAGTCTTGTTTTTAAATTCATACTACAAAGTTGAAAATAGCCATGCATTTGAAAGAACCGCGTGATAAGCCACTATATGATTTGCTCATGTTCTGTGGGTAAACAGTTCCATTGGGGCTTAGCTGGCTTCTCTTGCTCGTCTCACGTGGCTATAGTCTGATGTACTTTAAGATGGCCTTTCTCGCAGGTTTGTCTGTTCATTATGGCTGTGGTGGGACACTTCTCTTGTACAGGTGTTTTATATGATGGTAACATTCCAAAAAGAGCAAGAGAAAGTTTCCAGCACCAAGAAGACAAGCCCCAAATACAGAAGTTATTTTTAAGCCTTGGTTTATGTTGCATTTGCTAATATCCCATTGGTCAAAGAAAGAGATCTGATCAAGCCCAGAGTACATCAGGAAGAGGACCAGGCAGAGTTGTGGATACAAGGAAGTGTGATTTATAAGGGGATATTACCGTTAGTAATCACAGTCTGTGTGATTTTTATTTTTGTTTTTTAATGCATTTAACTTTTGGTTTTGGTTAACCTAAGGATTGACTTTATATAAAGGAAAATGAGTGGCATGTACAGAAGAATTACATTGAGACCTCATGATACACCAAGAATTTGATATATGTCATCTCATAGTTTTGTAAAAGAGAGTGAAAACCCTGAGATGTAGGAAGGGTAAATGAGTCATCCAAGGTCACAGTTAGGAATTCACACTGCGGTCTATCAAACTCAGGAAGCTTTAAAAAAGAAAAAAAAAAGGAGAATAGAAAATATCGATAGCCAGTTTTGGTGACACATGCCTGCAATTCCAGTGGCTCATAGGCTTAGGCAGGAGGATCACAAGTTCAAGGCCAGCTTCAACTTAGTGAGGTCCTAAGTAACTTAGTGAGACCCTGTCTCAAAATTAAAATAGTTAAAAATAAGAAAAATAAATAAAAAGGGTTGGGGTTGTGATTCAGTGATTAAGCACCCCTAGGTTCCATTCATGATTCCTCCTCCAAATCAATAAAAGTTTATGGTTTAATATTAAGGGTGGGTACTGTTTCATTAACTGTGTTGTTTTTGTATTCTGGATCACAATATATAGTAGAATTCTTGGCATGAGTTTTCTAAAGAACTTGAAAAATCCTCTGTTAACCTGCATGGCCTCCCATAAGCATGTGAAACCGGAGTGGTAAGAACCAGGGACATTGAGAATATACCACTACTTCCCATTCCTGATTTATATGAAAGTTGTATCTTGAATAGTGAATTACATTGATATCATGTTTTAATCAAGTGATGAACACCTGACCTTTCCCACTGCACTAAATCTCTCTTTGTCAGCATCTACTAACATTTCTTTGTGAATTAAGGAAAATCATGACCTTACGGAAAGGTTTGAATTCTAGAGTGGAAGAAATTAGAACATAAATTTCCCTTATTGATAAAACCTTTTAGAAACCAATAAAGAGCACAGGATGTGCTCAGGTAGTTTAGAAGTAATGCCCTGGATTTAAACAAAAGCATTTGTTACTCAGATTTTGTGTCTGAGGAGGTAAGAGGAAAGCATCTTGTCACAATCTATTACTGTGTCTTTGCTAATCTCATTTTTCTTCTATCATGCAAAATGTAATATTCATTGTAAAATCAGCTCACATACTGAAATGTCCTCTTTTATTTGCAAAATGAAACCATTCCATTAAATTTTGGAGGAGAAAGAGACTTTTAAGGAAATATCAGCAAATAGGCACATTTCCAGTAAAAGTTTCTTTGAGTTGAAATGAGTTCCTGGGTGATGACTTTATTTGAAGCTTCTTCCTTTGAGATTATTTTTTTATACCTACCTAACAGGAATAAAGATCACAGATTAATAAACTGGGAATCATTTGATAGAAAACAATGGGAGAAAAATGTCCATAAATTGCTACAAATCTCTTCATGCAAAGAATTCAAATGGTTGCTTCGAATTCTCAAGAGTGCTTTATGGATTGATTAGAGATTTTTTAGAGCCATCATCTTCTGGGCTCACCAAGTGAAGTGTGGGCTGGAAAGTTATTTTAAAGTCATTTCATTGCAAGGAAAACAGCAGGATTCTGCCAGAGCTCAAATGCTAGTAAAATTGCAATGAAATATTGAAAATTACAAGGTCAAAGCTTTATATTTATATGAAAGCAATATTCGGACAAACAAGGTGATGTAATTTTTTTAGAAACATTGAAAGACAAAGTGGCTGGGTAATTTATCATGATCTTTGCTGATAATTATCCCTAATTTAAGAAAATATGGCAAAGAATATAACTTTTTAGATGTTCATTATGATAGTTTTTCATTTTAAAAGTGTTTGAGCAATATAATTGTGGTATGATTATTTGTGGCTGATTTTATTTTAAAATGTTTTGTGTATGGGGTATTGTTTGGAAGAAATGATTAAGCAACAATGTTCAGCTTTCAATTGCTGATTTATATGTTAATAAACACAATGAAAATGTTGGTAAGCAAATGCTAGAAACTGAAAATGAAGGTAATTAACAAGTTAATTTGTGAAACAAGCTAAGATGAACAGAATTCCTGCCTCAACTCCTTGGCCACACTTCCGAGTGCTGATGTAAGAGGCTGGTGCCAGAATAACAAAACTGCAGTCAGAGTCAACTCTTCAGAGTTTGACTTTATTGGTCCAATAATATTTTGTTGAAATTCTGTTGAAATTTTATAATTCTGTAACATCTGAATTCCAAGTCACTGTCCTACTTCTTCCCTTAAATTATCATTTTCTGGCCACAGATTTTATTGGAAAGCAGTGAGAGTCTTCAAATGAATTGTATTTATTTTGATTGATGGTCAGATATAATACACCAAGGAAGTAGATTCTTGGTTAATGTGTAGAATATGATTATAAAGTTATCCTTTTTTTAGTTGTCTTAACAAACATGTGTTTTAATTGTTTATATATTTTGCTTAAATGTTATTTATGATAAAATGTTAGAGATTAAAAGCAACATTGATTTATTATAGAGTGTTTTTTAAAATACAGAAAAATATACAAAAAATCATCATGATTAACATTACTTGGAAGCAATCATAATTAACTTTTTTTTATCAATACATTAAGTTTTTTTCCATTGCCTTTAACCTTCTGCTTAACATGGTGTCGTAGCTAGATACAGAATTAGAAATTGACTGTTGCTGTTCTTCAGCGCTTTCAGATGTTACTCTGCTGTCCTGTAACATCTATTTTGACTGCTGTCTTTATAATTTTTATTCAGGATTGTAAATAATGGCCTTTACTCTCTTCTACTGCTGTCTTTGTGTTTGGTGTTCTGTATTTTACTATACTGTCTTGGTGTAGACTTCTTTCAATGAAACTTGCTTAGAATTTCTTGGGATTCCCAAATTTCAGAGTTAGTGTCCCTCATGAATTTTGGAAAATTCTCAACCATTATATTTTTTAGATATTGCCCTTCCTTCACTTTTGTAACATCCTTTCAGGTTTTCATTGAGGCAAAAATTGGACCCTCTTTTCCTATTCTCCATGGATCATTCTTTCTTGTTCTCTTATCTTTCTGTCTCTCTGTGCCATATTAATTTTATCCATAGATTTTTCCACTTCACTAATTTGTTTTAGAATTCTAAACTGAACTTCTGCTGTTAGAATTATCAATTAGATTTTAAATTTCAAACTGTATTTTTCATTTGAAGTTTTTTTTCTAATTTTTCAAATCATATCTTCTTCCTTCATACAGGAAGTACTACATTATGCCCCTTTCCCTAGATTTTTATGTTGAAATCCTAAGCCCAGTGTTTCAGAATGTGATTGTACTTGGAGATACGGCGTTTAGAAAGAAGATTGTCGTAAAACGAGGTCACATGGGTGAGCCCTAACCAGTACAACTTGGGTCCTTAGAAGAAGGTGTTAAGAAACCAAGGAGACTTGTCCGGAGAGGTACCACTCAAGCACACCTCAGGAAGGTGCTCTCTGCCAGGCAAGGAGAGAGACTACAGAAGAAACTCTGTGGTCCCCTCAATCTGGAGCTTCCAGCCTCCAGAACTGTGAGAAATAGATTTGTGTTGTTGAAGCCAACCAGTCCCTTCTATTTGTTATGACAGACTGAACAAACTCTTACTTACTAGAATACTTAACCAGGGTACTTTTTTTTTCAGTGTAGTTCTTATTTATTTTTAATTTCTTTAATTATTTTAAATGTATTTTGATCTAGTTTCCGTTTTTTTTGTTTCTTGCTGTCTTATCCCTGTGATATTTATTTTGCCTTGTTTAACCTGTACAGTTTATTGTGAATTAATCTTTCAGTGAGGCCTTTAGTGAATTTTGTTTCTTATGAGTCTTGTGTGCCCAGGGTCAGTTTTAAAAAATAATAATTTAGTGAGCAAAAAATTAGATGTTATTTTAATATTTTATTGTTGTAGCTACTGAGTTAGAACTTTTTCCTTTTCTTTTTTGGTTAATTACATTTCTTCTTTTATAGTTAAGGTCATTGTTAACTCTTCAAAGCAATAGCAAAGTATACAAATCAGTTTATAGTATGATCTAATGATCCCATATTATCCATTTCTGAGCTCTGTGATATCACAGGTTATAAGTCTTTCTAGATGCCCTTCACTAATTTGAAAATTCATATTCATTTTATAACTGTTGGAAAATACATGAGTGTTTGTAGATAGGTAAGAATCTTCTTTAATACCTGTAATTAATCATAGGAAACCACCAATTTTAATTTGTCAGGGTATTGTTATCATATTCTAATTTTGAATCAACTAAAATAAGATACTCTTTGTTTGGATGAAATGCCTTTAGAATCTTAAATCAAGCCTTGGGAAAGACATTAGTGCTTGTGGAATACACAGACCTTGAAAAATTGTAATAGAAAGGTTTCACTAAAATGTTATAACAACAAAATAAGTTATTGTGT
>PVKS010027604.1:0-27349 GCA_004027875.1 Aplodontia rufa
AAGAATTGTGGGCAGCAGTTCATAAGTGCTGCTGTACTGTTCAGATTTAATTTGCAAAATAAGGAGGACATATTGGTCCCTTTCGTGACATATAGGTGCTGGATGAGAATAAGCATAGAAGCAAGCAGGTCATTCTTCTCTTTTTTCCATTGTCTGAAGTCTCTTTCCCTGACAAGAGAGTTGCTTCTAAGGAACTAAATTGTGATGATAACTGATCAAATTACAAATGTGAAATGATCTTCTAAAGTGATTTTAAGCTATTTCTGATACAAATGAGGATCAAAGGATATTTTAGTAGTGTAATAAGTTCAAATAGTATCAGGTAAGCATTAATCACTAATTAGTTAAATGAAAAACTACTTTTACTGAGTGCAAACTGTTCCAGGCTCTATAGCAGTAATGGCTAATATAGATATAAATATGAATAAATGGCATTTCTGCAGGAGGCAGTTTGTGGAGCATCCTATTTACTTACACTGAAGAAGATATACATGTAAATATATTTAACCAGCATGCCCCCGGATAGCACTAAGCTCAGATTCATTATTCATATTTCATTACTAGATGACAGTCAGGAATATTTTTTGGAGTGTAACTGAATTTAGTCAGTAAATCATGAACATTGAGAAATTATTTTACACTTAAGTTCAATTTTGTTCTTAGAAGAATGATGCCTTAGACTGCAGTGAATTACCAAGGAAAATTCAATTTTACTGTATAGGTTACTATTTCTAATATTTTATTTTCTTTGTGATTGACAATTTCTTTTCTTAAAAAAGAGGGACAGTGAGAATGAGAGAGAGAGAGAGAGAGAGAGAGAGAATCAGTTTTATTTATTGTTCACGTGGCCTCTGTTGCGCTAACATTTTGTTGTATATGTGGGTGCTGGGGTTTGAACTCATGTACTTACACATGCCAGGCAAGCACTGTAGCCGCTGAGCCAATACTCCAGCCCCCAAAAATATTTTCTGAAGTTAAAAATTAGTGTGAACATTGTAAAGCACTATGGTTTAAAAAGAAAGTATTATTACCAAAGTTCATGAATTTTCTTCTAAATTTAGAGACAAGCAATAAAGTCAGGACAACGCTGCATGTGACAGAGTGTTTAGACATCTAAAAATACTTTGGTAATTAGCATATTTCCATGGAACTTAGGGACAGTGGGTGCACAGTGCAGGCTACAATCCAGACTCCCTTCCATTGACGCTGGCGTTGCTGCCCTAGAGCGCCCACATCAATCGTCCCATCTATTCCATCTATTCTATCTATTCAATGAGCAAGTGTGCACTGACCACTCTCTGATTGACATTTTGTTAGGTGCTGAAGAGAGAAGAATAAAAAGACCATGATAAGCTGGCAACAATCAGAAAATATACAGAGAAAATAATGTCAAATTGAAAGAAATGGTATGAAGGGTGCAGACTGATGAGACAGATAGAGGCTAAGAGGGTTCTAGAAGTGTGTGTATTTACTAGGGATTCTTGAGTAACTGACGTAGACTTCTCTACAGTTGTGACATTCAAATTGGGTAGAAATGATAGAGTTAAGTGTCAGTAGAAGGTACAAATGCATTCTAGTGTGCGGACAGCTGTTCTTTATTCTCCAGAAACAGAAAACCTGTGAGGTTTGGACAGCAACGTGTGAGGATTAATACCATCTTAATTACCCTTGTATATATGTGTGTATATTAAGAAATTTGAAATTTTTCCAAGTGTAATAAAAAGGATTAAATAACTTTTAGCAAGAAAGTGACAAGATGCTTTTCCATGACCTGACAAGAATAATTTTATAGGAGGAAAAGTTTCAGAGATCTCAGACCATAGATAGCCTGGTCCATGCTGTAGGCTGGAGGTGAGGCTTAACATCATGGCCCAAGAGTGTGCTTGAGAATAATGGCTCAGGACAATGTCATGAGGAAGCAGAGAGAGACACAAAATACATAACCCAAACATACACCCTCAAAGACCTACCTCCATTCACACCTTACAAGCCTTCAGTTAGCACCCATTTACTCCCTATTGGAGATTAATTCACTGGTTGTGTTAAGGCTTCCATAGTACAATCAATTCATCTCTAATCTTATTGCATTGTTTCACACATGAGCTTTTGGGGGACACTTAGTATCCAAAGCTTTGAATTTTGCAATTGAAAAAATAAAACAGTCTCAGAGATCTTTAGATATTTTGTCTGTGTGCTATTAGGTAGAACTTGACCTAGCAACACCATTTTGAATCTTATCATCCATCTTAGAACAAGACCCACCTAACTAAAACTCCTGACCCACCTAATTACTAAACCCTGGACCACCTATCCATAAACCCTAGACCCATCTATCCCTATACCCCAGCGCCACCTAGGATACTCCACCATCAAGCAAAAAATCCCTGAACAGTTCCATTATAAGAAAGGACCCTTTCCCTGACAACTCCCTAGCAACACCCTAAATCTTTCCCGTTAGTCCTCTCTATCTACCCCAGTCTGTAAATGGAAGATGGGTCCCAGACTCTACTGGGGCCCTCTCCACAGATTTCTTCCAATAAACCTTTGTTACAGTTGAGCCACCACCAATCTCCTCTCTCTTTATTTCCTCCACTCACTTTTTGCCTTACATGTTCCTGACACACATTGCATTTCACAGGAGCAGGGCTGGGGGCAAGCAGAATTTTTGTGACTCACTCAGCATTTGGTAAGTGTCCAACAATAAATGTCAAACTAAGTCAACTCTTATCCCCTTCTAGTTTGTTTACATTAATATTACCTGAAGAAAATCCTCTAAAAGGGAAATTTGCTAAGCAAAGTCTTTAAGTTTGGTTGAAATGATCTTTTAGAGAATCAACAATAATTTAGAATTTCTGAAATTTAGAATAAAGAATTTTACTTTCCTGATGAAACACAGAGGTGGTAAAGTTCAGGTCTGCTTATTTATAAAACATAAATAATTTATCCACCTAATTTTGAAAGTCCTATTTTCATATTTAAATGTTATTCTCTTCTCTGACAGTGAATCTCATTCTTGGGTCTTAATAGAAGTGAGGAAAGTGAGTTTCTTTTATCTCAGCTGATTCTCAATGTTTTTTGAAACAAATCTCATTTTGATTTTTCAGGCTTTTGCATTTTCCTATAGTGAAAATAAGAACTAAAAACATGTTGTATCAAATCCACCACTGTTCATTTCAGGATTGCAATTTATGAATAGGAATATGACCATTTTAATGCCATAATTCAGTAAAGTGGAAGCAACCTTGATGGAACCAGAAACTACACAGACTGAACTTGAGAGGAATGGATTTAAAGGAGCTGGGTGAGACCTGAGACTCAGGTGTCTAATATCACAAAGAAATCTGAGGTTAACCCTGTAGGAGACCTTTGGTCATTTCAGGGCCTATGATTTACACGATCTAATGAATTTACATGGTCATGGGCTGTGGGACATAAAAGAGAGGAGGATGAGATAAGACTAGAGTGAATGCTTTTTTTTTCCTGAAAAATTAACTCTAAGATTGAAAAATAAGAGTAAGAAATATGGAAATGAGGGATAGTGCTGGCTTTTTGCACAATCAATATAATGATGATGTCCATGTTTTTAACATGAATAACCTCCAACTTGTCTCCTCCTCATTCATCTTACAAAGTTTAGCAATAAAATGGAGAAGTCACCAAGTTTAATAAAAGTTAACTGCACTTTCTCAGCCTACCCTTAAAAACCGGTTAAAATGGAAGCAACATCTCTGTGCCATTCCACCTACTCAGCATTTCCATCTCTTCCTCCCACTACATGGTATTAATTTTTCTGTTATCTTCTCTAGCATTTTTTCCAATGGCATTTGTACATATTCTGGTTGCTTCCTTCCAAAACAAAAATATGCTTTAAGACAAATTCCCTGAAGTTCTTCCCCAGGACTGAAGCATTCTAATTTCTTTTTATATTCATTTTGGTGAGACTGAAGATTGAATTTAGGGGCACTTTATTACTGAGCTACATCCTATATCCTTTTTTTTTTAATTTTGTTAAAGGGTTTTGCTCAGTTGCTGAGACTGGCTTCAGATTTGAGCTTCTCCAGCTTCACTGAGTTGCTGGGATTACAGGCATGTGCTACAGCACCTGGCTACTTCTAATTTCTTAAAGAGATCACTGATTTCACATACAAATTTTTATTCACTTTTATAGTGATCTGGTTTATTTCCCTACAAAGGACATGTTCAGAATCAACTGTGATCTTTCCATTGCTTAGTGAAAGGGATACCTTAAGTTTGCTATCGGACTTTAATAGCATGGCATTTTAAAAAAATAGAAATTCTTTTTTTCCTGAAATTCTGCTCAAGTGACCGAGCATGAATTTCAATTTTTTTTGTTGGTAATTTCTACTACTATGATTGATTGCCATTTTGTTTGGCCAACTTCACTTTCTCCATCTGACTTCTGAAACTCCATAGGGTCTGAGACTGTGATGGTTTACCTTGATACTCTAGCTGTTTTTTACCCTCTGCTTGAAGTCAATGGCCCTTCTCATCACCCAGTTATTCCAAAAACTTCAGAGCAGTTTCCTCTGTTCCTTAAAATGCAATACTTATATATATGTGTATATATATATATATATGCACAGCTGGCCAAACTACGTGGTAAAATTTTACATACATAGTATTGATAACTTTGATCTATTTCTGCCTATTTTCACCATGATTTTTGCAGTATACCTATAGCTCCAGGCTTCTACATCAACTAACATACAAAAAAAAACTGTGCATAGTCGTTTACCTGCCCACACCCACTCCTTTTTAAAGGCACAAATCAATGTTTCTTATACATTCCCTCAGTTCTGCAGCCATCTCCACAATAAATGTTAGAATATTTTCTTTTTGCCAAACAGAAACCACACACACCACCAGAAACTTTCCTTTCTTTCCAAACGTCCCAGTTGCAGGCAACTGTGAATTTACTTTCTTTCTTTACAAATGTGCCTGTCCGTGCCAATTTCTATAAATGAAATCATTCAGTACGTGGTCCTTTGTGCCTCATTGCTTTTATTCGCCATAATTCAGTCATGATTCATGCATGTGGTAGTATGCATCAGAATTATATTTCTTATAAATGCAGAATAATATTCCATTTCATGCACACACCATGATTTATTTATACATTAATCAATTGATTAACATTTCATGGTTTCCAGTTGGGGAATATTATGAATTATGTCACAATGAAGACAGTAAGTTTTTGTATGAATATATTTTTAGTTTCTCATGATTATATGCTCTGGAGAGGAATTTCTGGGTCATATGATAAATCTCCATGGAACTTTTTGAGGAACTGCCAAACTTTTTTCCAAAGTTGCTGCCACATTTACACATCTATCGATACTGTATGTAGGCTCCAATCTTTCCATATCCTTCCCAACACTTGTTACTGTCTGTCATTTCTGTTATAGATAGTCTAGTTTGTAGGAGGTGGTACTTTATGGATTTGACTTACATTTTGCTAATGAATAACTGTATTCCAATCTTTGCATGTATTTGCTTACAACATATTTATATCTTTGGAGAAATATTTATTCACATTCTATGTTCATTTGTTTTTTTAAAGAAAGAGGGACAGCAAGTGAGAGAGAAAGAGAGAATCAGTTTTATTTAGTCTTTCATGTGGCCTTCATTGCTCTAAGACTTTGCTGCGTATGTGGTGCTGGAGTTTGAACTCGCGTACTCTTGCATGCTGGGCAAGCGCCATAACCACTGAAACACCGCTCCAGCCCTCCATGTTCATTTTTAATTGACTCATTCATTTTATTTGCCATTGAGTTGTAAGAGTGTTCTTTACATATTCTACATATTAGTCTTTTCTCAGATAAATTAATTTCATTTATCTAAGTTTTATCTTTTCATTTTTTAGGGCATTTTGCCTCAAGAAGTTTTAATTTTATAAATGACACTTTATCAAAATTCGCTTGTTTGTGCTTTTGCTGTTCTACATAGGCAGCCCTTACCTAACCCAAAATTGCACATTTTTTTCTTGTGTTTATTTGTAACAAGGTACCAATTTGGCTCTTACATTTTAGTCTATGACTCTTAGTGAACTACTTTTTTATAGTATAGGGATAGGGCTCTACTTTATCCTTTTATATGTTTATACCCATTTGGTATAAACCAATTGCCAAATAAGCTACCCTTTCCCTCATTGAACTGCCATGACTACATTTTTAAAAAATCACCTGAAAATCTATAGAAGCATTTCTTTCTGGTCTTTATATTGTTTTATTAATCTATGTCTGTTTTTATGCCTTTATTTCATGTCCTGTTTTTATTATAGCTATTCAACGTATTTTGAAATAGAAAGTGTAAGTTCTGCTATATTCTGGTTTTCAAGTCTTTTGATCATTAAAATAGTATTGAAATCCCATGTGAATTTAAAGATAAATTTGTCAAATTTTTCAAACTAAAAATCAGCTGAGATTTTTTTATAGCACTTCCATGAAATCTGGATATTTGCACAGTATCTCTACCTCAACCATATTCACTTTTTCTAATCCATGAACATAGGATGACTTTCCACTTATTTAAGTCTTCTTTAGTTTCTTTTAAAAGTATTTCATAGTTTTCAGTACACAAATCTTGCACATATTCAGTCAAATTTATTGCTAGTATTTTATTATTGCTTAACTCCATTTTTAAATTTTTCATTGGTGTATAGAAATGCAATTCAATTTTGAATATGGAACTGATACCCTGAAACTTTGCTGAACTCATCTTAGTTTTGATAGATCTTTTTAATGAATAGTTTAATTTTTTTTTCATAAAAATTATGAAGTCTCCAAATAGAGCTGTTATGCTTCTTTCCTAATCTGTGTTAGAGTTTTTACTTGGGTATGTAATCTTACATTTTCAAAATACACTTTGGAATTATTCAAACAAATCCAATGAGATACGCAAATGTAAATGTTACTCCAATATAACTGCACATTCTACCGTTATATTTCACTTGCTTCTCTCCATTGCTTCCTGTGTATTTTAGTTACTGTCTGTTGCTTTCTTATACCAATGCAATTTTGTAGCTACCTTCTGCTGTTTGTGCTGTTATTAAATAAATCTGTATTGTTAAACTTTCTGCACTTCCTACTTGCTTTCTTGGAATTATACAGTTGCCCACTTCCTCTTATTTCTCATCACTAGAACTTTTACTACTTTGGCAACGTTGTTGTCTACACTGTTTTCCAAATAAGCTCAGCTCCCTTCTGGTGAGTATTGGAATAGTCATTTCTCGCAGGCTGTTGCTTTGCTAGAGAGCACAGCCCTGCTCTAGGGCTGCTGTGTGGGCAGATACCTGCTTTCTGAGAGTGACCTCCTGGTCTAGGGAAAGGAGCTGGGCAGGAGCAGTAACCCCTGGTCTGCATCTCCCCTGAAATAGAATCTTCATCTTCCAAGCAAGCTCTCATAAAGGGTATCAGGAGCCTCTGTTTTTTGACTGCCACTGACCTCAGAATTAGGGCTCCTATACTTCTGTGCCAGCTGGCTTCAGATAGAGCTTCTGCAACATGAAATTGATGTGGAAAATGAAACTTCCTTGTAACCTTTCTCTCCTGGGCAGAAAATCCCACCCGAAACAGGGAGCTTTTTGGGGAAAGGGAGCCACATGTTCTTGGCCACATACCCCAGAGTCCCTATCCAGCTGACCATGGAAAAGGTCAAGGTCCCGTCACTCAAGTGTCACAGACCCACACTCTTAACCAAGACCCACATATGTATGTATAAGGATACACACATGTGGAAGAGATCCACAGAGGGGCCAAAAATACTCAATGATGAGCAATGTCCTCAGAAAGGAAGTGGTACATTTACAAAGTGCACCTAATTTAAATTTTCTGTAAGACAAGCAAGACAATTTTTCAGGAAAAGATTTTGTTTCATAGAAGACTGTAAGAAGTTACTACAATTTCCTGCCAATAATTGTAAGTGTATGATTCCTCAGTTTTCTGCCTCCTATAATAAATGTAACCTGGCCCCAGTTATAGGAGATATAAGTACTATGCGTTCAGTATAATAGTTACACCTCCACCTCAGACTTCCTAAAACAGAAAAGAGAATTTGAGTTGAAATAGACAAAATCTTGTGGCAAAAGGATTTGTAGGTAACTGAATTAATTAAGAACATATTTTAGCCTTTAAATAATTATGTATCATGATTTCTCTTCAGCATGATTTTTATATCTACAGCAATTGAGGTTTAACAAGATTAATTTTTAATTTCAACATCATTGAAGACCAGAGTTAAAGTCAATTCTTTATTAATGTGGACATTTCTTTTTACTGAAACATTTTTCCTTCCTTAGTTCATGTGTTCATTTGTGCACACACGGCATTTTAATTTTAAATAATAGATCAATTAGACTTGCACAAAGAAACTGGTTGTAGTTTTATAACCTGGTAGATCAGATAGAGGCTATTCAGTCATTATTAATCAGGAACTCTGTGGTATAGACCACAGCAAATTTACCTCCTAAATAAGGTCTAGGCTGTGACCTTATGAGGTCGAGGATGGTGTTTGTGAGTCAGTGCCCTCAGATATAAAATAGGATTAATTTCCATTTATTCTCATCTAGTAGGAAAAATGTTTAGCTTTAAATATACATGAAAATACTGGTCACAATGATGCCAAAAAAATACCAACAACTTGGGAGACCAAGGCAGGATATTTCAAGTTTGAGGCCAGTCTGAGCAATTTATCAAGCCTGTCTATAAATAAAAAATAATAATGGGTCATGGATGTAGTGGTGGAATGGCCGTGGGTTCAGTCCCTAGTACATAAACACGCTGCTTTAGTCAGCATTTTTTTTTAATTTGCCACTGTGACCAAAATACCTGACAAGAACAATTTTAGAGGAGGAAAAGTTCTTTGATGCTCATGGCTTCAGAGGTCTTAATCCATAGACAGCCAACCCCATTGCTCTGCACCAGAGATGAGGCAGAACATCTTGGCGGAAAAGCATAGGAGGAAAGCAGCCCAGGATGTGGTCATTAGGAAGCAGAGGGAGGCTGAGTTCAGCTCAGCAGGGAGAAAATGCATACCTCAAAGGCACACTCCAACAACCCACCTCCTCTAGCCACAGCCCACCTGCCTGCAGCCAGCACCCAGGCAATCCTTCAAAGTGAATTACTGCACTGTTGAGGGCATGGATCTCCCATTTCACCTCTTAACTTTCTCGCATTGTCTTTCACAGGAGCTTTTGGGGGACACCTCATATGTAAGCCATAACATACATGTCAAGAGCATAATTTATATTGAGAAATGTCACAGCTGCTCAATGGAGAAAAATACACTTCAGGGGAAATTTTGGTAATTCTCCTCTGAGTTTTAGAGCCTAATCTTGGGTGTGTGGCTAGGATTTCAGTAGGCATTGTTCAGGCTTCTCCTAAGGCAAAACATGCCAGGAGCACAAAAAGGAAGCTAAAAGTCTGTGCTTGTAAAGACTGTATGGTGATAAGAATAGATCCTGGAGTTTAGGAACATAACAGTGAAAAATCTTCTGAAAATTTAGATTACTGCTTGACTGTGGGTTCTTTGAATGATGGTCAGAAGGATGGAATACACATAACAGATATTGCAGATGGAGATAATCATTTGACCAAGAGCAAGGTATTTTCCTGTTGATACTTGCAGAAAATAGTCGTCTTGTAGTGTTGCATATAGCAGATGGCCAGAAGAGATGTTAGAGGTCAAGGTTCACTATAAGAATCAACCTTGAAGAATGAGGTTATGAACTAACTAAGACTTTTAAAATGTAAGATGGCAAAGTCCACAATCCACAGCAGATACAGGAAAAACAAAATTAACCTAGTAGCACTTGCAGGAAAAAAAATAAAAATATATATAAACAGTTCTCATTATAGTATTAGAAACTAATGGGAGAGAAATACAAACTTTAGGAATGTTTTATAATGCAGGTTTTGATAAAATAATTATTAGATATTATTTTCTCCCTTCTTTAAATTTCTACATTGATCTTAGATTTCCTTTCAAGCTTCATAAGGGTGTTGAAGGCCCATTGAACAACAGAAAATGTGGTTTCCTTATTTAAAAGTCCATTACTGAATAATTTAGATTTATTTCCATCACGACCGTTGCAACTCTTATATACAGTGCTGAACTTCAACAGAAAACCAAAAAAGTTTGGAATTTCCTATAAGAAAGCTAAATCACTTTTTTCTTAACTACAGAAGGATGTGGTTGTTTGGCTTTTGTTTTGCATGGTAATCCTTCATTTTGGATTCAAATGAGTACACAATGAAAACCCTCTCCACAGAGGGCTCCCAATTATTTTTTTCTTCACTGACTACTTGGCTTGGTCAGTTGTAGAACCTCTTACCTCTTTCATTGTTTTTTAAATGTATTTTACATATTACATTGACTGGGAGATATATATATACATATATACATATATATATATATATATATTTTAATTTTGCCATCACAATATTTCTACTTTATATGACAATATATGACAGTGGAAGCATTCCTATCAGCAATTATAAGGAAACAGGGTCAGGAAGGTGGAAGGAATTGGGGAAGAGGTATATAAGCAGCCACAGGTACTCCATGGGAGGCAGGCAGTGAGGAGGTTGCTGTTTTCAGTCTGATACTCCTTAATGGGAAAAAGAGAGAGAGAGAAAGAAAGAGAGGGGAGGAAGGCAAGGAGGAGGGAAGGAAGGAAAGAAGGGCAGGCAGAAGGAGAAGAAGAAAATTATCTAGTGAGGACTAGACTTGGTGACTGACTCTACTTAGAGTAGTCCAAAGATAAGCAGTGATTCATTTTTTTTTCCCAGAAGTTTTTTTTTCTTTTTTTTTAAGAGAGAGAGAGAGATGGAATCAATTTTTTTAGTTTTTCATGTGTCCTTCTTTGATCAGAGGCTTGGTTGTGTACGTGGTGCTGGGGTTTAAACTCACATGCTTACACATGCCAGGCAAGGACCTAAACCACTAAGCCACTGCTCCAGCTCCCAGACTTTTAATTAAAGTATTTCATCTGACACTCTTTGTATTTTAAAATGATAGTTTTTTATATTATTGTCCAATTTCCAAAGGAAAATAAATCTGTGACTCACAACGGCCTGGGCGGAAGCATAGACAGTAAAGAATTGACCCACTGAAAGTTCAAACAGAGATCTTCCACTTCAAAATTAATTTTCTCCTTCTTTCCTTTCTTACTTCTTTATATTCCATTCCTAGCCCTCTACTTCTCTGCTATTGTCTATGTTTTTCTTTAATTCGTTCATCAGACATTCACTGCTACTTATAACAATCATTTCATGTTCTCAGAAATTAAAAATTGGTAAAATGCAAGCTATGGCTTCTAGCCACTGAGAGTCCATTGCTTAAAAATAATCTGCATAATGCAGAAACCAGACACTGAAAGATTCATTCAACAGCTTCTGGCTCTACCTAATGCTAAAATGCATACTAGTTACAGGGCATTGCTTACTATTACAAAAGGAATGTATCAATAGTGTGGATGTTTTCTGTGCGAGGCTCCTAAAGAGAAGGCTTAAGTTACATATTAGGCATCACTTGAATCTCAAATCTCCATTACCTTTATTTTCTTAAGTGTCTACCTTGAACCATTTTGTTTAAGGCATCTCTGTCTGAATCATCCTGTTCTGAGATCACCACTTATTTTGGGAGAAACTCTTTCTCTCTCCCTTTCATGGGCATGTTAAATTATTATTCTGTTTTTTTAAACACCCACAGAGATATCTAACTATCTAAGCATAAAAAGACCCTCCAGGTTTCAGTAAGGGCAAAAATAGCAATATTTATTTTTGCTGTCAAAATTGCTTTATCAAGGTGTCACACATAGCAGTAGAAGTTATAACAGTCCCCCAGGGAGTTCTGAATTGACCACTGTGGCTTGCCTGCCTGCTACTTATGTGTTGAATAACGCGGAAAGCTGGAAAGACATAGATTCATGCCAAACATTCAAATTAAATCAACACATAAATTTATGTGTAAAGAGTTAGCTTCTGCAGAAAGTAAAATGAAATGATTCATCTTACATGATTTTGTAAGTTGGAATTAAGCATTTAATTTATTGTTTTCTTTTCAAACTACTTAGTACACTGTCTAAAAACAAGTGGTTTTAAACAGCTAATGGTAAAGAGTTTGCATTTCTAATTTGAGACAGTCAAGCAATGGTAAAATCACTGGTAGAGTTGGCTAAAACCTAGTGAAAGGAGATCTGCCATTTCTTCACTGAATGAGTGCAGAATGAGCCTTACATTTTAGCGTCTGTTATGTAAAATGAAATAACACTATTGTGGGTTCACGGTATGTTTTATATATGATAATGCATACGAAAATAATTTGCATGAATGTCAGATTGCATAGATTTATTCACAGAAAAATTGAGTTGTTTTATGAAAAACATTTTCAAGGAAACACATTATCATTTAAGTAATTATTTAGAAAACATCAATATTATAAACAAGCCTTCCAAGACCACAGTCAAAGAAGTCAGTATCAGTTTATGGTTTTTAATTTATCTTTAGTGACTCCAACACACTTAAAGAAGTCAGGGTGCTAGAAATTCATATTTTTATTTATTTATTGTTTGGTACTGGGATTGTTTTTTTTTTAAAGAGAGACAGACAGTGAGAGAGAGAGAGAGAGAGAGTGTGTGTGTGTGTGAAAGAGAGAGAAAGAAATAAAAATTTTATTTAGTTTTTCATGTGTCTTTTGTTGCTCCTACACTTCCTTGTGTGCATAGTACTGGGGTTCAATCCTGTGTCCTCGCACAGGCCAGTCAAGCACCATAACCACCAAGGCACTGTTCCAGGCCCCTGGTACTGGGATTTGAACTACACTGAACTACATCCCAGCCCTTTTCATTTATTTATTTATTTTGTTAATTTTTAAAATTCGGAAACAGAATCTCTCTAAGTTTCCCAGGCTGTCCTTGAACTTGCAATCCTTGTGCCCTTGGCTCCCGAATTGCCGTTAATACAAGTACGTGCAACTGCGCCTCCCAGAATTGAAAGTTGTAGAAGTCTCATTAACTTGGTTCTGTTTTACACACATAAAAGCGGGGCCATTTGAGTTAATATTCTGATCCACTGGACCAGACAGAAACTGGCTGATATGAACAACAGTGAAGTAAGTATGACTATATCTCAAGGTGTCTGTAGCCATGGGCATTCAGTCTGTATGAAATCAAGCCACCAAGTTTCACCTAGAAGATGGTCAAAAGTTCTTTGTTGTTTAATAGTAATTAAGCTTTTCCCTTGAAAAAACCAATCTTTGACTCATCTAGGGTGTGACATGCCAAGCCAGCATTCTAGAGGCTAATGTGTCTAAATTCTGATTGTGAAAGTATGCAATCCTAAGGTCAAAGAGCCTTGAATCCTGTCTTCTCCAACTAATTCTCCACCACTGAAGGGTTCCAATGAAAGTTTCAAGTTTCCATGAAACCACTCAGAATATGATCTGGCCAATGCTAAAATATTAACTACATGATGCAAACTAAATATGTGGTCATGAAGAATTGGAGACTTTGACGTGAAATGCAAAAGATAGGCAGATACAGTGCTTTTGAAAATATTAGGAACATATGTGAAAGAATAGTTAAAACCTTTCCCAGAAGAGCAACCCAGGGTGAACTTCTGACAGCTGAGTATCAGCATGGCATATTTTATGAAGAGTGAGAATATCTGAATGAAAATGAGCAATAAAATTCTTAATGAAAATTCATATTAAAGGCACATTAATCAGTCTCAAAGCCTAAATATAAACATTAAAAAGATTATCTTCTTTCAGTAATGAAAAGTGCTATGTATTTGCATATTTACTTAGATTTGTAATATTATTTCAAATAGTTAATTACCTTTAGTCTTCATAAAACACCTGTAAGGAAAATGTTATCTTTACATCTATTTTGCATATGGGAGTAATATGCTAAACTTCACAATGTTGGTTAGTGCTTAACAGCTGCACACGCACTATGTAAGAATGCCAGGCCAGGCCAGGAGCTGAAAACCAACCCTACAAGCTGGCCAAGCCCCCCAGCTGGGATCCACACTGGAACAACCTTAAGGAAGAGAATCTTCCTTGGAAACCAGTTCAATCCTCGGAACTGATTATCCATTCTTCCTATGCTGTTCCCTGCCCTAGGCTTTCTTGCCTTCTAGCACCTAATATGTTTAGTCAACAAAAACACCAAGGGAAGAGAGAAGGGTGGAAGGGGAGGGATGTGGGAGGATATTTTCCCATTCTTCCCCTACTGAGGCTTCAAGCTGATTGTTTCCTATACCTCTAGAAGGACCACAGAAATCTTTCATCTGGTTTTTCATTCCTGCTTCTTCCTTTTACACTTCTTCTAATTCTTTTTGTTTTATTTTACAGGGGACGGATACTGGGGAATGAACCCCCGGGTGCTTTATTACAGAGGTACGCCCCAGCCCTTTTTATTTTTATTTTGAGAGACAGAGTCTCACTAAGTTGCTTAAGGTCTTGCTAGATCTAGATCATTGAGGCTACCCTCAAATTTGCAATCCTATTGCCTCAGCCTCCTGCGTTGCTGGGATGACAGACATGTGCCAACATATGCAGTTTCCTCTTATAATCTTACTGGAAGAGAAAGTAAAACTAAAATATATCAGATTTTAGTTAAAAATTTTAATAAATTTAAAAGTCTGATTGTATCAAAGATTCTTGAGATTTCAAATGCTTTATTAAGATCTGCAATTATCCTTCTTTGATTTTTTAATTTATTTTCCTACCTAAACCTTGAGTGACAGAGGCTACTTCTTGTTTTCCTTATGGTGGCGTTTTCCTAATACATTTGCTTGAAAAGAGATTTGAATAACTCTACAAGTACATTGGATGAGCGAGCACACACTAAGCTGAAACGTGAGTTTGGAGCTGTGTCTTCCCATCCGTGAGCCAAATTCAATGCGGAAATTTGCTTTCCAGCCTGATCTCTCCCACTAACCTCTGGGTGGTCAGACCCCTTGACCTATTGATACCACTTCTTTTCCATGTTGTTAAAATAGAAGACTGTACTAAATTCTGAAAAATCTTTTTAAAATACTTTTGTGTTTTCTTTTGATTTTGCTTTGATTTTCAGATTCTGTAAAATTTGTATAAATGTGTGCATCTATAGAAATAAGAAATTGGGTAGTGCCATGATAGTCTCCAAGGTATGGTTGTCTTCCTTATTAATAACCAAGATTGTAGATATACTAATAAATTTAGGTAATTGTGCTAATACATTTAAAATAATATACATATATTTTGAAAGAGATAATCAACCAAATTTAGTTTTTCATGTGGCTTTCGTTGCTCTGGCACTTCATTGTGTACTTGGTACTGGGGTTTGAACTGGCGTCCTTGCACATGCCAGGCAGGTGTTGTAACTCCTGAACCACTGCTCCAGCCCCTAAACTCATATATTTTAAACAAACTGTTAGAGCCGCCCAGTGCTTCCATGTTCTCCAAGTATAATATATGCTATAAAAGTGGATCTGAACCATGACAGCAATATTTCCTCTGTGCCTAATGTTTCCTTATCTCCTATCTTTATATTTTGTAGAAAACGTGTAATAAGTCTATTAAAATGCACTGAAATGAAGCCAAAACATCATGCATGTAATTAATCTGCAAACTATAAACCAAAAAAATGGGGGATTATTTCCTTAATAAAGGGAAAGGGGAAGCATGTCATTGATTTTTTTTGAGTGGAAAATTCATTTTCATTTAATGCCAGAAGTGTCAGGTTTATCACAATATACCATGGCTTGTATTTTTCATGGCCATCAAAATAAAGTTCTTTATAAATTACCAAATGCTTTCCTCTGCTCCACAGTCACACTTTATCCTTTACTGATTGCATTTCAAATAGTTCACACTTAGCTCTGCTAGACAGTGGGAAAGTCAAGCCACTCTACCATCTGGACCAGATAGACACTTGTCAGAGCAAGGTGAAGTGCTGTGATTCAATCCAGAGCGACTTGCCAGGACGGCTTCAGATTTGAACACTTTTTTCTCCACAATAAAGTCCAGGTAAGGGTATATAAATGAAAACTGAATTACTACTAAGCTACAATATCATGTGGAACATAGATTAGTATAACTAAGAAAAATAAAAGCAGTGGACATGTGCCTTTTGTGAGCAATGGGCTGTGAAAGGAAATGGCTATAAAATCCTGTTAAAAAATTCCCACTGGGATTAGAGTTGTACACCATCATGCCTGATCTTTCATCAATATTTATACCAATAAAATATCTCAATTTATTTTCTTTCTGATGTTAAACTAATATAATAATCCCAGAATAAATAAAAATTTGTTCCTACTATTCTTCAATTTAAAATTCACTAGCTGCTGCCTGAAAAATTATATGAAAAGTTTGCAGTATTTTTTTAGTTTAGGGTGAGGTCATCTGTCATCATTTCAGGTGTTATCTTTCTACTTTTTGTGTATAAAACATTCTAATCCAATATAGATTGTTGGTGAATGTTCCTAATTTGTGTATTTGAAACTGGAATGCAGTCGCAGATCCCTGAACTCTAGGGAGATACTCTGAGCAATACATCATCAATGTTGTCTTTGTGCAAACATCATAGAATGTAATCATGCAAATGTAGCTCAGGAGACTGAGGCAAGAAGATCTCAGTTTCAAAAATCAGCTTCTGCAACTTAGTGAGGCCCTAAGTAACTTAGGGAGATTGTGTCTCAAAATAAAAACTAAACAGGATTGGAGATGTGGTTAAGCACAGTTGGGTTTAATCCCCATACCAAATAAGTAAATAAATAAAGTGAGTAAAATGTTTGTGTGATAGTGTAGCTTGGTAGTCTTACCAAGCATTCCTGCAAAAAGTAACTGGAACTTTTTCTAATATATTATCATATATATTTTGAAATGTATTTAAGCCGTCAACTTTTGATAAACACAAATGTTAATTGAGGAGAGCCCCATGTCAACTACAAATGGAAAGCAAGTGGGGTGGTGAAACTAGTTCTTATCTTGGTAATTTTCTGAGTATACTGACTTTATTTTTCATTATACAGAATCCATTCTCAAAAACTGCCACAATTATATTTCCAAGAAAATTGGAATCACCATAAAAAGTACTGCAGTTAGCCATCAGTATAAGTGTCAGCTAACACTAAACAATCAAAATGCCAAAGAAATCATTTTATAAAATTAAATTCAGTTAATGATGATGAGAAATGAAAGATAAATAAGATAAAAGCAAGAATCCTGTAAAGATGATTATACTGACTAGAAAAATAATCTAACTGCATATATGAAACTTAGAACTTGATAAAAAAATAAAAATTGCATAGATGTGTTACTTGAGATAAGAAACATTTGAAGTATTCTCCAGAATATATAACATAAAAACCCACAATGCAACTTAAAACACCTTAATTAATAAGAAATAATAGCAAAGTCTGATTAATGTACATGGAGTTTAGGGTGGGAAATTGTAAATCAGGATTTGAGAAAAGAGGAGGTAGCATGAACACAGAAATGTGGAAAAGCACAAAATCTCAAATCTGGGAAAGAAAATAATGCATTAGAATTTCAGGGAATTCCAGATGAGATTTATAAAAGACATCTGCTTTGAGGTTCATGGTCGAACAGCAAATCCAACAGAATCTCCTAAGTATTTGGAGCAAGAAAATTACTGTCCACAGATGATTGCATTTAGAATCATAGGTGACATCTTAGTAGTAACAATGCAGCCTGAAAATTGTGGAAAAATACCGATAAAGAAAGATTTGCAAATCCCATTGAAAATAAGTCTTATAAAGTAAAAAAAAAAAAAAAAAGATGTTTAGAAAATGAAATGAGACTGCTACAAATAGATATTATCATATGAAATTCAATCTGATATACATCTGTGAGAATGAGGAGGATTCTAGGAAAGTGTTTATGATTCAATGAGAAATAAAAACCAATGAACGTGATATTTGTGTAAATAGCCAAGACAAACAGGCACAAACTATTTCTTGTGGGAATTAAGAGCACAAATCTGGAATAATTGGGTGCTGATTTATAAAAATTTTAGAAACATTTGATCAAATGAATGTATTCTGTACACTCTGTGAGGAATCAGTAATGATATCTATTGCCTTGAATGGATGATACTAATTTCGAGGAGGAAGGCAAAGGTAAACAAATGTACAATTTTGATTGAATGGAGGAAAAATGAAATTGAAAAAGGAATCAACAATGCAGAGAAAGAATGAAACATAACAAAACATAACAAAATATAACTAAGGAAAATATGATATTAAAATAAATTCATATAAATAAATGATTACAATAAATATAATTAAGAAAGCAGATGAGTTAATAAGCATAAATGAAACCTTTCAAAAATATTTCTTTATACTATTTAAAAGAAGCTTTCAAACATAACAAACAGAAGTATGGAAAGAAAATTAACAAAGATGTAATTCATTACTAACCAAAAGATTTGGCACAGAAGCTTCTGAGATAGATTATGGAAATATGAGTTTATTGAATGGGATAAAACTTCAAATTTGCCAGGATGGCAAGTACTGTTTTAAAATGTGATCCATTATCCAACACAGCATGATGTAAAATGTAATTATATACATATCATTTATCCCTCTCTCTAATCTCTTCCACCTATATGTATCAATCCTGCTGCACATATATGGAAAATAAAGGCATATTAAAAGAAGAAACATACAGAATTGTAATTAAAGAAATAAAAAGTATTAAGGCAGATGATTTTAACAAGCTTCATTTAACTGTGAAGTTTATCACAAGAAAATGATGGCTGACATGTATTCATTACTCAGAGCACAAACAGAATTTTACCAAAGCAAGAGGCAAGTGTTAAGAAATTGCTGAAGATTGGCACTATAAAGCACAATTTTCCTTTATTACAATACAATTAAATAAAGAACAAACCAAGATGATTAACATTTCCATGC
Organism: Aplodontia rufa; assembly: GCA_004027875.1. Lineage (NCBI taxonomy): Eukaryota > Metazoa > Chordata > Mammalia > Rodentia > Aplodontiidae > Aplodontia > Aplodontia rufa. Next base: position 18,948 of record PVKS010027604.1, read on the forward strand.
ATTAATAATTTAAGAATTATTTTTAAATATTTGTGAAAGACAAATTTTATTGAAAATTGTAAAATACATTAACAAAAATGATGAAAATAGAAAAAGTGAAATATATCCAACTAAGACATAATTTAAATGAGATTTTTGTAATGTAAATATTTGTTTTAAAAGAAAAAGCCTGGAAAAAACATGAGCTAGATACCAAACTTGGAGTAAGAGAAGAAATACAGTTAGAAACACAAAAATATTTGAAAATAAGAAAGCATATGTATGAAATAAAACATAATAAAATAGAACATATGACTTAAGAAGTGCTGTTTTGAAAGGCTTTGTAGAATGGGCAAAGCAGAATTCCCAAGCAAACAAGAGACAAAGCAGTGATATGCAATGCTAGAGAAGGAAAGAGAATATAGCCTACTTGCCTTAGACCAAAAGCAGAGTTGATTTTTAATAGGAAAAATGAGCCAATCATTTTGAAAAGATCAGGAAAAGAAATGCATTCCTCTGTAGATATCAACTTGAAAAGTTGTCTGAAAAGTTCAAATGTCAGTGTTATTTTAGAACTTTAAGAATATCAAGAGTATCAGATGAGTAGAGTGTTTTGGAAAAGAAACCCGGTTCCAGGTGGTGTTTTGCCAACAAGCTCATGGACTGGGCAGCAGTACTGATGTTTCCTGTCTTCATGGGCTCACGGTGTTTCTGTCAACAGAAGACCACACATCAGATGATGGAGTCCAAGTTCCCAGCATCTAACTGTCCTAACATGCACAAGGAATTACTTTCCTGGGAGAAGTGGCCATTCTGTTGTAACAAACTCACTGTGCCAAGCTACAGGCAGCATGTCATACTCCGTGATGATCGGCAACGACTGTGCTTTATGTATTTACTATGCTTGTGTTTTATGGCTATTTTTGGGTACACTCCTTCTTCTACTTAGTAAAAAGGGGAAAAAAAAAAATTGCTCCAAAGTAGTGTGTCCTGTTTTGCAGCCAGCTGCCTCCTACAACTCATTTTCCTCACCTCTTGATTGCATCGGGTTTTCTTGTGCTTGAATTAATCTTAGAGTACATAACATGTAACCTAGGTGTGTAATATCTTTCCCCAGCTACATGTGTGCAAGTACTCTGAAGTTTGCACAATGGCAACATTGTGTGATGTTGTGTTTTGCAGTGTGTATCCCTATATATAAGTGTTGCTTGACCCCATTACAATTCCAAATACAGAAAATAGGAAACATTCACCAACAATTTGTATAGTGTCACGAACTAAAACCTACAAAGACAACACCTGCAATGATGACAAGTGACATCACCCTAAAATCAATTAAAATTTTTCACATAATTTATCAGATAGCTTCCACTGAATCTTAAATAACAGTAACAAATGATGTTTATTCTGGGAATATTACATTAGTTAAAATGACAAAGACAATAAATTGAGGCATTCTATTGGTTTAAGAATCGATGAAAGAAATTTGATCAGATAACCTCAACACACAAGGAAAGTATATGTTAGAATCCAGCATTCTGTAATTTAAAAATTTAGAAGCAAAATAACTAGAAATAAAAGATCCTTCTCAGTTCGATAAATGAATTGTTATCTATAAAATTCTGCAAAACTTCATAGGTAATGATCAGACACTGAAAAGTGCACTTTTATGTACCATCAACAGTCAGAACTGGAACAAACTGTCCCAATTCACATAATGCAAATTTTATTTTAACTTTTAAAATCACATAAAATATAAAATATAAATCTATAAACATTTGCATGTTCTTAGTGGAGAAAAGTGTAAGACATTTTTGAAATACCTTGAATAAGACAAACTATGAATTTAAATATATGCCATATTTTTAAGTAGAAAGTTTAACTGGGTGTCTTCTGTTATAAGGATTTAATCCCATCAGGAGCACTGCGCTTGGATGATCTGATTACTTCCTTAGAGACCCATCTCCAAACACCACCAGGATGCTGTTGCCTCACATGGTGGAGATGCAGGAAAGCTGCTGGAGATGTCCACCTACAGACCAAGAGCAAGGCCCATGCCAGGAAGTAAGTCAGCATAGCACCTTGGCCTTGGGCTTCCAGCCTCCGCAGCTGTGAAGATGAAACACGGGCCATGTAAACCACTCAGGTTCTCCTGTTTGTCGCTGCAGCCCAAGACGACAAGAACACCGTCTCTGCTTGTTCTGTGTGTGTTAGGACTGTCTCATGATTCCTTGATTAACCAGAGAGCCAGGAAAGCAAATATCAGCGTAAGGAAGCTTGATTTGTGACAGAAATGGTATTGTCAGTCATTACAGAAAGAAAAAGCTTAACAATGACATCTCTTGAGATAATTGGTTATCCGTGTGTCAAAAACTGAAACTGGATTCCTCTTTGACAGCAAAGATCTGATGTATCAGAAATTTGAACACAGATGACACAGCTATAAAACTTTTCAAACTTATGAGAAAATGATTTATAAAATAAAAATTGAGAAGTGTAAACTACCATGCCATTGCATGCGTAACCAGCGATTATTATTTTTTTTAAAGAGAGAAGGACAGTGAGAGAGAGAGAGAGAGAGAGAATCAACTTTTATTGAGTTTTTCACATGGCTTTTGTTGCTCTGACACTTAGTTGCATAAGTGGGTGCTGGGGTTTGAACCCACGTACTCACACATGCCGGGCAAGTGCCATAACCGCCGAGCCACCACTTCAGCCCCAACCAGCAATTATTTTTTAAGTTTGATGGCTTCCTATACACTATGACTTATATTGCAATTATTATTTCAGCATCATTTTACTGATGACTAATAATTACAAAGACTGTGTTTGTTTTCCTTCTACATATCTTTATTCTAACTGTAATAAAGAAATTAATCCTCTACTAAGAGAATACCCATATAAGTGATGGATAACTCACATAAAATTGCATAAAATGAATACTCCTTAGGGTCTAAAGTAGCCCTTTACCATACAAATTAATTTCTTTTTTTGGTACTAGGGATTGAACTCAGGGGTGCTTACCAACTGAGCCACATCCTCAGCCCTTTCTATTTTATCTGACAGGGTCTCCTAAATTGCTGATCAGCTCTCTAAGTTGCTGGGATTGAAGTAGTACACCACTGAACCTGGCACAAGTTGATTTCGTATTCAGGAAAAGCACTACAATAAAATAGGTTAAAAGGAGGATGACCTATCAGTTATTTTAAATACTTAAAATTGCTTTGTCAGGTCACATCGAATCACAGCACTACATTAATTATAACCTTTTCAAATATACATGTATGTTCTAAAATTTGAACAGTATCTTTATAATTTCATAGGGATTTTCTTTCATTTCCTTAACATTCCAGTACATTGTTAAAGTACATCTTTAAAAACTCAATCATGATCAGATGTACATAGTTGCAAAATACAGACCAGATATAAAGCTTAATCTGTCCCTGGTATAAAAAGTCAGATTATAAACCAGTCAGATTAAAAGACACAGTAGGGATAGCTCAGTTTCACTACATGCAATCAGTTTCAATACACACACTACACAACTCAAGAAATATGCATTATTTGTTCAATGAAGTTCATTTTAAAAATGTCTTCTGTAAATTTAACAAATCAGTATTTTTCAAAAACTGGACTGAAATCAGGGTCAATATTGTGATCAAGTCATTCGCATAGAATAAAGAATGAAGATAAGGACAGAATATTTTTCTCATATTACAGATTAAACGCTAAATTCCTTAAGTGAAATATTTTTCTTCATTTATTGTAAAATCTTTAATGTTTGAAAAATTATTTAATTTGTGTATTATAATAATTTAATGCCTCTTGGGTGTTGATATTCAGTGTATTACAGTGTTGATATTTAGTGTATTACATTTATCTTTATGGAAAACTTGAAATAATTTGCAGAAAAGTGCATGACCAATTGTGCTCCCATGTGAATGACAAGGTGAAACCTAGTCTTGGCATAGTCTGTGTGCCCAACACCAGGATGAATATCTAGGGGCCTTGAAGGCAGGCTGCTTCAAGTTATTTTCACTGTCAATTACCTGTTTACTGTCTTGTTTGCATTTCTGTATCAGCAATGCTTCCTGCTTCACGTTCTTACCAGATCCCTTAATAATTACTAGTGATAGACAGAAATTGAAAATCCTACAGAAGTTACTAATTGAGGGAGATAAACACAGGAGTAATGGCCAGAGTGGCTGGTATTTAGCTAACAAGAGCAAGATAAATGAGGAAGGATAGGTGGAGAGGATTTCATAGAGAAACACAGAAGGGAGACAAAGAATTGCCTCATGCGTAAATGAAAACCAGAAATATGTTGATGTGTGTATACATATGGACGATACGTTGACTTGGCTTTTCGTAACTATCTTCTCAAAATAATTGTTTAATAGGATGTTCTCACGTGTTCTGTGTGCATCTAAAATTGTAACATAAGAATTATGTAAGAACCAACATTAACTTAGTTATTCTCTTTTACGAAATGTTGACATGAGTGTTATTCTAAAGCCACAGCAAATATACAGATGGCAGCAGCAGCTAGTCCAAAACCTTTACTGCAGAAAAATAATTTGTGATTTTCAAAAAAACACAATGGCTTATTATACCTTGTCTGATAGTAATCAATTTATGCTGCAAAATCAATATACTTTCTGCTAACATCTTATTTTCGAATGTGCAATTTATTGCCAAAAGTTCTAAATATTTCATGTGAAAGAATAACCATTTATTTACCAGATTATATGTCAACAGAATACATAATGGAGTATGTGAATATTTGATTACTCAGGAATTATTTTGGCATTGAATAGACCCAGACTTATTAAAATTTTATTCCAATTGTACATGATGAATTTTTCCATAACTTACATTTTAATAAATAACATTCTAGTTTATCATTAATATTTTGTGTGAGTTAATTCATAAAAGCTAACTTTGGGAATATTTCTATATAATCTTAATAAATTTCGATTTAAAAGAATAAGAGGTACTTCAATGGTGTAGGGCATAGTGTAATAGCATATAGTACACTTCTTTGTATTACAACAACTTGGAATCATTTTGCAAAGTACACTTGTTACTGCTTTGAAAAAAACAGGAATACATGTTAGCCCAATTGAATTTATGGTTAGTGTTGATTATGTCTTTAAATGACATTGAATATAAAGGCTCAGAAATTGTTAACAATGGTCTCTTAACATCCTAAATACTCACCAAAATTGAGTCATGGTAAATTAAGAAGGGGATTAACAAATTCTTTACTCTCCTTTCTAGGTGTAAAATTGATATTCTAAAGTAGAGGCTCCTGTGAAGTGGAAGATGCATTCTTCACTGACACTTGATCAGGAACTGCTTCCCTTTGGCATTTCTAAGAATTATCAAGAACAGAGATTGGCAGCAGGAGCTGGGCCTAGGAGCCTACAAGACACTGGACTGGGTTCATACCAAGCACTTTGTGAAACTGCTTTTAACATTCCTATACATTAATGCTGAGAATCAGGAACCACACTATACATTCTCTCTCCAAATTAAATTAAATGATCCTGTCTCTAGAAATGCAATTCTGTTCACCAAGAGAAAACCCAGTTTGCTCTGACTGAGAAGGGTTTCATTTGTTCATTTATTACTGAAAATCTCTCCTCACAAAATGCTTTTCTGCAATACATTTCCCTTCTCAACATGTTTCGGCATTGTAATGTGTTAGGATTTTAAATTTTTGAATGTATTCAGAGTTAAAATTGGTCAATGATGCAAGAATTTTTAATATTGTATTTGTGTGTTCTTTGGAACCCTTACTTTTAAAGTTTTGAGCTATTTTTTGGGAGAAATCTAATTTGTTGCAGTGTTTTCTCATATGAATTTCCCCGAGAGAGTTCAGTTTAAAATAACTTTGACCTCTGTAGCCCTTGGCCTAAGTCCAGTCTAGAGAAACAGCAGTTCTTTCCCAGGAACATGTGAGTATTGGATCACAGGTTTTGTTGTTGTGGATATATTCTACTGTGTATAATATTAAACATATTTAGTAGAAGAAAGAAATATGTTTCTTTAACAGCTCCATTATTAATTTGAACATCACTCATTGCAAATACTGTCAATATACAATTGTTCATTACTGTAAAACAATCTGAAATGTGTTCTACAATATACATTCATCCCAGAAAGTTTTAAACAGTCATAGCCAATAAAAGACACTTTAGGGAGAAATTAAGATAACCACTTAGTAATACCCATTCTTATAAATACTCTGGCCCAAAATATTCAGACTTCATATAATGGAACACTTCTCTTCAATTGTTGTGCTATTTACCCAAAATTCTATTACGTTCACTAGACAAAAACACAATTTGGTAGATTTTTTTTTTTTTTTTTAGAGAGCGACAGATAGAGAGAGAGAAAATCAATTTTTATTGAGTTTTTTCTTGTGGCTTTTGTTGCTCAGAGATCTCATTGCACATGCGGTGCTGGGGTTTGAACTTGCGTACTTGCACATGCTAAGCAAGCACCATAACCACTTTTGAGACAATATGGGCAAGGATTGCCTGAAACCCAGAATTCTTCAAAGTAGTTACAGTGTAAGAAGTTTCAACAATGCAAAACAAGTAAATAAAAATTGGGACTGACATTATGCTATTTATTTAAAGCTCAAGATTAAATATATCTTTATAATCAAGCATGAGTTTATTTAAGGAAAAGATCTGGAAACTAGTTGGTAGATTTGTCAAGAGTCCTCTTCAGTATAGGTCACACCTATACTGACCTGTGTTCATAATTTTGACTGAGAAAGAGAAACCAATATTTTCTGATTCCATTTTAAAGACATAATTGAAATATGATGAATTATAGTCACAACCTGTTACCTGAACAAGAGTGAACTGGCAAAGTAACACAGTAGAACTGATTTGGAAATTTGGCATGTGTTCAGACCCTGTTTTAGAAACACACTGTACTTTGAATATTGACCCTGCCTGTGTTGAAAGAAACGAAGGCTTTATTGAAACTAATTATTTATTGAAAATAGGTATAACAGCAATTCGCAAAAACATGATGGCAATCCTCAATGCACTTGTTGTTTGTCAATAGTTATTTCAGAGCCTCGGTGAAAGAGCAATTTTGTTGGCATTATAAGTGTTTTAATTAAATCTTCATGCCTAAACAGTCCATCTTGAGGATAGATTTAACTTTCCATGGAAAGAATTGAATTTAGGAGCAGGCCCCTCAATTGATGTTTCTTTTTAAATATAAAGACACATTTTTTCATCAATATTTTTGACAGCTTTAGATTGAATTCAGACCCACAAGATTTTCTGCAAATGTAAGGCTTCCAAAGCTATTGCCTTGGTGATTTTGCACAGTGTATTACAAACAACTTTTTTTTCTCCCTGACTTCTTCTTTTCTCACCCTATCTCAAGACATTCTTTGCACATTAATATATTTCTTCTGAGTCCAGCTCTTGTCAAATCAACCCTGCAAGAATTTGTTTTGCTGTTATCTAGGACTATGACTAAAAGTGCTTACACCTAAAGATTTATGAGAACCTTTTGTTCTATTCTGTGGTAAACTACCCAAAGAACTCCAAAAACTCCTTTACTCTGCTCTCTATGCTTTCTACAATGCAACTATGCTTGTGTTCATATGAATATTTAAGATAAGATGTATTAATAAATTATGTAATTGAATTTATTTACTGAAAAGTTATTTACATGTATCATGTTGAAAAAATGCAAGTAAATTGTCATCATGGTCATACCAATAATCATTTCAATTTAAGCCTAACTGGGTGATAAAGGACTAAATGAGCTAGTAAATTGCAAGTATTCATCATTGATCATCAGGTAGGGAATACATCACTTTTTTTTATCTACACCCAGAAGGCAAGATTTATTAAGCTGATTTAAATATCTTTATTAACATTGTTTTCATGATTTTTAATAAAAAATGTATTTAAAAGCATAAATTCCACCATTTCCAGCTTTAATATAAAAACTACTTAAAATGGTATTATAAAGATTAACCTTTAAGCATTATCACAGTCCTTAAAACTTACTAAGATTTTCACTGAATACCGGTTAATATATAAGCAAGAGCTTCTAGAATGGGAGAAATTCTTGGCCAGTTTGCCCTCCAGAATACACAAAAAAATAAAAAAACTTAACACCAAAAAAATAAAAAAAGAACAAACCAACAAATAACCCTATCAACAAATGGGCAAAAGAACTGGGGTTGGAGTGGCGGCTCAGCAGTTATGGTGTCTGCCTGGCATATGCGAGGACACAGGTTCAAACCAAAGCACCACGTACACAATGAAGTATTGGAGCAATGAAACCCACATGAAAAAATAAATAAAACTGATTCTCTTTTTATCTCTGTGTCACTGTCCCTCTCTCACAAAAAAAAAATAAATAAATAAATAAAAAAT
>PVKS010027605.1:0-27350 GCA_004027875.1 Aplodontia rufa
ATTTTCTTCATCTTTGCCATTCTGACAGGTGTAAGGTGATATCTTAATGTGGTTTTCATTTGCATTTCTCTGATTACTAGAGATTTAGAGCACTTTCTCATGTATTCATTGGCTTGATCAACGTCCTCTGGTGAGAAGACTCTGTTTAGCTCTTTGGCCCATTTATCAATTGGGCTGTTGGTGTTTTTGTAGTTGACATTTTTGAGGATTTTATAAATTCTGGATATGAGACCCTTGTCTGAGGAATCATAGTCCATGATTCTCTCCATTTCTGTAGGAAACCTCTTGAGTCTTTTGATTGTTTCCTTGGCAGTACAAAAGCTTTTTAGCTTTATGGCATCCCATTCACTGATTTTTGACTTTACTTCCTTCACTTTAGGAGACCTGTTGAGAAAGTCTTTGCCTACTCCCAAATGTTGAAGTGTTGGACCTAATTTATCTTCTATCAGTTGCAACGTAGCTGGTTTAATGTCTAGCTCCTTGATCCATTCTGATTGGATTCTTGTGCAAGGAGAAAGATATGGGTCTAATTTCAATTTTCTGCAGGTGGATGACCAGTTTGTCCAGCACCATTTGTTGAAGAGGCTGTCACTTCTCCATGTAATATTTTGTCCCCATTTGTCAAATATCAGATGTTTAAAGATTTGAGGATTTGTTTCAGGGTCTTCTATTCTATTCCATTGGACTTCTTCCCTGTCTTGATACCAGTACCATGCTGTCTTTTTACTATGGCTCTATAGTATAGTTTTAGATCTGGAAATTTTTAATTCATTTGTTTTCAGAATATTTGCAGAATTCATACAAATTTCCAAAAGTCAACTGGTAAAACTGTATAACAATAATTTCACTCTTTATATACAATTTTTAAAACAACTGCATTTAAAATTTTTGACCATCCACAGGCATTACAGCCAACCTTACATGGTGGATATACAATATTTGAACCATTTAATGCAAGGTCTGCGAACCTGCTCTGATTCGTCCTTAATAACCAGCCCAAGCCTAGTTTCTGCTCAAAATTTCCAAGAGACACAAGAACCTGAGCTATGAATTCCTTCCCAGTCAAAATCACATATGTTTTCATTTTTCTCACTTTTGAAGCCTAATCTTTGATGTTTGAAAATGAATTAAAGTCAGTAATTCCCATGTAAAGTCAGTTAAAGGAAATGCAATGATATAACTCAAAGTGTATCGTCTCGCAAATAATATGTGTTAACTAGTATTATTGTTATATATAATGTCTTTACCATTTCTAATCTTCATTTATCAACTAGTTGTGATCACTGTATCTTCTAATATTTCCAGTATGAACTTGTTGATGAATTTATTATCAATTCTTTCTTCAATATATTGGAAGCTATACTGAACTACCTCAAAGAAACTTACTGAGTGCTCATGAAATGATTTTCTCTCTGCCCTCTTCCTCAGAAATCATGCTCCAGAATGACACTTTTGACAAATTAATCCTGAAAATTTTTTTCTTTCTCCCCAAGACTGTCCATTTTGGAGTCTTTCTCCACCACATAAATACTTCCATGTCTTCATCATTCTTTCTCCTATGTAATAAAATTTTAGTGATCTAAATACATCATCATTTTACCAAAAGTGTTGGATTATCAAGGCAGACTCATACAAATCACACACAGGTCATGTCCAACACCAAAACATACTATGAGTATAAACATCCAGATGAAGCTTTTCCTTCTGTAAAAGTGCATATCTATCACATCTATCACTCAGAGCTTCTGAATTAGGTTCAGAATAACAAGTGTTCTAAACTTTGTGTGGAAGTATTCTCAAAAATCATTGTTCCAGTTTCAATGTCTGTAGTTGAATACTTTTATAAGGATATGACAGTACAACAAATTCCCTTTATCTATAATACCAAGCTGCGTACATCGTTAACTATCTACATAAGATGTCTGAGCTGATCAGACAAACATTACTAAGAAGTAGTTGGTGATTTTGTTTTTGTTTTTAAGACTCCAGTTAATGTTGCATTGGTAATACTGCTAACCCTTTTCCAAGGAAGTATGATTACAGCTTTTCATTCCGTTCTCAATGTACCCCCTCATCAGGGAAGACATGAATAAGCAACATAAATTCATTCTAGGGGCTTTTTTTCCCACTCTTCAATCCAAATCCTGGAACTATCACTCTCTCAAAGTCCACTGCACACCTGTAGTAAATCCCCAACTCAATATTCCTTCAAGTGTTCCACTAGCACTTCAAGCTACAATTTCTTCAGTATCACAAGCATTGTATTCCTTCCTTATAAAGTATGTTTTTAACATCCCCCCCCCCTTTTTCTTTTTGAGAATTCATCAGTGTTCTCCTCATCACTCCACCTTACCTGGTATTCAAATCTTTAAAGTTGTCACCAGGGGCCTTCACTTACACTTTCAGATCTCTCTTCTGGTCACACTATAGACAAGTAATATGACTACTTTTTCTTCTAGTCTGTACTCTTTCACCATATGTATTCATCTATTCAGTTCTTCAATTCAGAAAAACAAGTTTTACAGCAATTTTATTTTCTGTGAAAAATCACTCACCTAAATTTCTTTCTCCCCTAAACACATCTATATGTCCATCTCTGCTGTCCTCCTAAATAATTTCCTCTCCTGATTTGTCATTAATATTCTAATTTTGTGATATCATAAATATTCAAAATGAAAGTGATTCTTGTAGCTGTAAATATTACCCATTATTAGTGTACGGTTTCAGGATATCCATTGTCCTAACGTGTATAGACTTGGGCACCTAACTAGGTGTAATTTTGAAGAAAAAGTCAAATATTTTGAGTTTAAAGCTCTTCTTTTGGAAGCCTAAATCTTCTGGATCAATTTCTGAAAAAATGTAACAGGCAATATTTTGTGTGTGTGTGTGAAGGAAATGTAAAGAATGAATTTGTTTGCACACAGTAGTGCTTCACGTGGAATGTCTCTCAGAGCCTGCTCCTCATTATGAACACTCATCGTCTGTCTTCCACTCTCCCACCACTCCAGCCCCTCTATAGGATAATATTAAGCCATGGAAACTTTTAGCCACTTGATACAGAACGATCAAATTGAGATCATTTCACAGAATCCATTAATATAAACATTTTCTCTATTGCTTTTATTATAAACAATAGAAGAGATATAATGTATAAATTTGTACAAAGACATAAGTGTTCATTTAAAACTGTAGTGAGTTCTACCATAAACGTGGTGATAACAACAGTTCAAGTACCCTACTCCTCTGATTTGTTATCTTATCCATTGAAACTATTCCATGTAATTGCAATCTATCCTTAATTACTTTTTAATGGAAAAATTTAAAGATTCTCCTACAAACAGTTACCATAAAGGTCATTTATCTTTAATGTGGAAAAGCATTACAGAGTATATGTTAATATGTTAATGTGTTATCTATGTGACCTTATATTCTATTCTGCAACAACTTCAGGAAATATATTGTCTTCACCAATCAAAAATAGGTTGTAGAATGCAAGCAATAGGTAGAAAGTAGTGAAGGTGGTCTCTAAAGCATGTACTAGAAAAAGATGTGAAGTTGAGTATAAACCAAAATTTCCCTTTATTAAGAAAAGTTCCAAAGAGAGAATCTCAAAACATTTTGAATTTTAGAGACATTTTCATGGAAAGAGAAAAAAAAATTCTCCGAAAAACTCTGAAAACAAGTAATAAACAATTATCTCCCTGTGTATTGAAAAATACAAGATTTTCAACAGCAAAAGTTCTCAATATCTGGCATTTATTGGTGTGGCAGAATCTCAGTGACCATTTTTTGAGAAAAAATAAATTTTTTATATATCATTGGAATCATAAAGTTACCTAAAATGTTACATGAATCAGCAGAGGTCAATACAGTGGCTGGAGTAGTGGCTCAGTGGTTACAGCACTTGACTGGCATGCAACGAGGTTGCAGGTTTGAACTCCAGTACCACATACACAACGAAGTGTGGGAGCAACAAAAGTCACATGAAAAGCTAAATAAAGCTGATTATCTCTTTCTCTTTCTCTCTCTTACTCTTCCCCTCTCTCTCTCTTAAAGGGGAAAAAATAGGTCAATACACACAAATGGAGAAAAAAATAAACAGGTGATACTTTTTTTCCTGATTGCTATAACTTAAACATGGTGTTTCAAATTGATTGCAAAAGCAAGGTGCCCTTGGGTGAAGACATCCCAAAGCATCAGTTTATATTTTTCTACACTTAAACCTTTTTAATGTTTCAATGTTTTCTTCAGAAGGCTTATTATAAATCCTGTTAAAAAAGTTATCTCAAATTTTGCAGTGTTGGAGTTGGGGATTTAGCTCAGTGGCAGAGCGCTTGCCTAGCATGTACAAGGCCCCAAGTTCGGTCCTCAGCCCTGAAAAAAAAAAAAAATCTGCAGTGTACAAAAATATTAGAAGTCAAGGTTTGCATACTTCTTAAATGAAAGCAAAATGCCCCAAAATTAGTAAAGGCCACCCAAAGTTTTTAGAAAGCACATCTGAAATCATGCATTGGTTCTCAAGTAAGACCTCTGAAGATGTCACCTAGAATAAAGTTGTGTGAAAAAGAATGTGCCCGATGATAAGGTATCACCTTCACTTCAAAATGAGTGAACATAATCAACTGCAAAGAAAACTAAGATTTCTTAATATTTTATACAATGTTATTTTTCTTCTTCATCCTGAGCCTCTTTAACATTTCTTTGCCCAGGCAGGGTCTTCCTGTTTTTCATATGAGAACTTCATATTAACATTTCACAGATACTCTGTGGTAATCTTAAAAACTGTTGCTTTTTACAAGTTTGTTCACACTTTTTGAGACATACATTTAGCATAATGTTCAGATCAAACATTCCATTTGATATGTTTTGACAAGTATATAATTCACAAAACTACTCACAAATACAGTAATTGAACTTTGTCACCTTCAAAACATCTTTTTTTCCCTCACCAAATCATCCCTCAGAATATAATAGTTTTGCCGACTCTTAGATATCATATAAATAGAATCATACAATATAAATTCTTATGTGTTTGGGCTTTTACAATTTTTTCCTGTTGTTTAATTCATCCACATTGTATATGGCCTGTATTCCCCATTAAAGGGTAACACTGCATTGTGTAAAATGTCCCATGATTGGCAAGCCCAATCTCCTGTTGAGGATCATTTAGATAATTTCCAATTTTAAACTATTATGAATTAATCTGCTTATGAAAATTCTCTAAAGCATTCTTTTGATCCATATATTTTAGCTTCTTTTTATAAATAAGACTGAAATTTAGGTCATAACATGACATATATTTAATTTTATGTAACTAAACAATCTTCGGACTTGTTCTACCACTTTACATTAATACCAATAATATATGAATGCTTCTTTTTCTCTATAACCTAGGCATCATTCAATACTGTCTCCTTGATTAATTTATCCACTCTAGTAAGTACTAAGTAGAAATTCACTATAGTTTTAATTTGATGGTGAATAATAGCATTGAGCACTTTTCTTTATTGAGAGTTTAATGATAATGAATTTAATTTTTCAAATAACTATGTACCCATTTGTATTTTGTGATATATTTCCTGTGAAAATTTCAGTAGGTTCTAGTTTTAATAAATTGTCATTTTATTTAATTATGGATTTATTCACCTAAGGATTTTATAACTCTTTACCATTCTTTCTCTGATGATGATGATGATGATGATGATGATGATGATGATTATTATGACATTTGACATCTGTTTTAGTCAGCTTTTCATCATTGTGACCAATACCTGAATAGAAGAACTTAAACGAAAAGTGAGTCTTAGACACACAGTTTCAGAAGTCTCAGTCCATAGATGGTTGACTCCACTGTTCTGGGCTCGAGGTGAGGCATTATGTCATGGTGGAAGAACATGGTGGAGGAGCCCTGCCTACTGATGGGTGGACAGGAAGAAGGTTGAGATGGTGTTATGAGCGTCTCTGGTGACCCACCTTCTTCTTCCATGCCTCGGTTACCACATAGTCCATTCAAACTAGGATGGATGGATTAAAGTCACAGCTCTTATACTCTATTCATCTTACTTCTGAATATTCCTGCATTAAAACAGGAGCTTTTGGGGAACGTCTCATAGCTAAACTATAACATCATTTATTAAGAAAGAACTATATAGCATGTCAGATTGCTTTTAATCTTTTTCTTTTTATGTAATTACACATTCTCAGAAAGTTACAAAACTAGGTATAATTAGGTTTTTTGTCCTTTTAATGTAGTTTTACTCCATGTTAATACCTTGCATAACTATCATAAAATTTCAAAACAAGTAAATTTGCATTGATGATACATTCCAAAGAGCTTATTCAGTTTTGCACATTTAACATTTGCATTTGTGTGTAATTTATGTTTGTTTGTTTGTTTGTTTTGGTGCTGAGATGGGATCCAAAGAAGCTAAACCACTGAGCCACATACCCAGCCCTTTTTTTTTTTTAATTTTTATTTTCAGACCACGAATCACTGAGTTTCTTAGGGCCTCACCAAGTAACTAATGCTGACTTTGAACTTGCTTTCCTCCTGCCTCAGCCTCCTGAGCCGCTGAGATTAGAGGAGTGTACTACTGTGCTGTAGAGAGAGAAAAGATTACCACTTAAAATATGAAAGAAAAAACACTATTACTGAATGTTTGTATACTTAAAATGTAAATACATGTATACACACACACACGTATGTGTGTGTGTGTGTGTGTATTAGTGTTCTTGGAAAGGATTTTACAAATTTATCAGTCTTTTCAAAGTACCAGCTTTAACACTTGTGATTTTATCTATAGTTTCTTTGAAATTTTTATCATTTCCATCATATTGACTCTTATTTTTATCACATTCTTCTACTGAATTTGGCCCTGATTTTTTTCTAGTCTTTTCTTTACAGAATAAACTCTTAAAGAAAAAATATTCCCCATTAAATGATGCTTTAGCTCCATCCTTCATTGTTTAATAAATTGAGCTTTTTGATATCAATTATAACATTGCCAAATTTCCTGTTATTTCTTCTTAAGCACTGGTAATTTATAGTGCATAGCTATTATCAAAATATCTGGGATTTTCCTATTCATATGAAGATTATTGATTTATAACATTGGTATCAAAAACACACTCTGAGTTTGAGTTATGACTTACTAAGATTCATTTTATGTCACTTCATATGGTCTATTTAGGAGAAAGTTCAGTTTACATAATTCAGAATACACATTTGGAAAATGTACTTTTTATATAGAGTTCTATAAATTTAAGTTAGAGGTGGTAGATAATGTTATTCACATTTTCAAACATATTGGCTAGTATTTTGTACATTGTTTTAAACAGTTACTAAGAGAATCATGTTGATAGTCACACTTACCATTATATATTTGTCTATTTCTCTTTCATTTTTGTCAATATTTGCTTCATAACATTTGAAGATCCATTGTTACTTCTAAACATATTTAGTTATAACTTTTGATGAATTCCATCTGATATTATTACATGTATATTTAAAATGATTATTTTCATGAATTGACTTTTAATTTGGAATTATTCTTTTTAATCTCTACCAGCTTACTTATTCTTATTGTTTTCAGAATTTATCATGTCTTACCTATTAAATTTCACCCTGTCTTTGTCACTTCATTTCAAAAATGTTTTTTAAGCATATGATTGGTTTTCTCTCTGCTTTCTTAAAGTCAGGTTACCAAACTGCTTTTAATCGGAGAGTTTAATAAAAAAAATTTTAATGTGATAGGTTAAGGTTATGTTTAGTACTTATATATTTTTTCTTTCTATTCAATATTTTCTTTGTTCCTACATTTCTTTCCTCACTTAGCTTGAGAGCTCTGTTTTTGTAATACTCCAAGTTTTTTTTCTTTTAGTTGTACCTTTGTGTGTTTTTATATTTACTTTATAATTTACTATATGATTTTTAAATTATCAGGTCTACTTTGAACTGATATTATACTACTTCCCAAATAATAAAAAAATGTTCTCCACTGCGAGAGATTTTCATATTTTATATGCCACCTACCAGTTTCTCCCACTGAGGGAGGGTCACCTTTGTTCTCCAGTCCTACCCTGTGTTCTGCTCTAAAGAATAGCTAACCATTCTTCAGTACTGCCCCTGCCCTCTCCAGGGCAGTTCTTCAGTGTTTTGTACTCTGGAGAAATCCTGAAAGCCTCAGGAAACACTTTCCTGAGATCTCATACCTTTCTCCACTCATCAGTGTGCTAACATTGAGTCCCAGTGGAAATTAGTAAGGAAAAAAAAAATGGATAGGTTGTGTCAGACTTACTCTGTGGCATGATTTCCTTGGACTTCTAACCCATTATTCAAGTGCACGTGGCTATCTATTAAGTAACCTCCTGGCTTGTGTTTAACCTATCCAATAAAGCTGGATTTCCACATCAATATTCATAGCAGCACAATTGACAAAAGCTAAGCTGTGGAACAAACCAAGGTGTCCTTCACCTGATGAATGAATAAGGAAATTGTGGAATACACACACAATGGAGTATCACTTAACCATAAGGAAGTATGGCATTATATCATTTTCTGGCAAATGGAAGAAAATGGAGGATATCATGCTAAGTTAAATAAGCCAGTCTCAAAAAATCAAAGGCTAAATGTTCTCTCTGATATGTAGAAGTTAACCCAAAATAAGGAAAAGAACAGAGAAATAGTCAAAGGGAAAGGACATGGAGGAAAGAGGAGTGAAATAGGGAAAGTTAATGGAAGGAATCAGACTTAATTTGCTCATGTTCATATATGAACATACCATAGTGAATCTCATCTATCATCTATCAATCTATCATCTATCTATATATATATACATATCAATGAGTCACTGAAAAAGAAAAAGTAGCTGGAGTGGTGGCTTAGCAGTTGAAGCATGTGCCAGCATGCGCACAGACCCAGGTTCAAACCCCAGCACCACATACACAACTAAGTGCTGGAGAAATAAAGGCCAGATGAAAAATAAATAAAAATTGATTCTCTCTTTCTCAGTCTCTCCCTCTCTCTTAAAAAAAAAGAAAAGAACAATGAAAAAGCTACTTAATAAATGACAGACAAGCAGAAGGAAGAGAAAGGAGGCAGGAGGGGGCATCCTGGGGACTGAATTAGAGTAAGTTGTACTGCATGCCTTCATAAAAATGCTAATGTTTATACTATTGTCAAACACATCTACAAATAACAGGGGGTAGGAGGAAGGGAGGGGAAGTAGAAATGTTGGAACTTGGTTAAAACAAGGTGTACTTTCAGCTTTTATAAGGATGTCATCATATATTCTATTGTCACATATATAAAAAGAAGTTTCCCATAGGTATAAGAATGATGTCACTATACTTGGGTATATTAGAAGAAACACATACCTCAGAAAGAGAGGCAAGGGACCAGGAGACAGGAGGGGGGAGGTGGGGGAGTACTGGGGGAGGGAATATTGGGCAAATTATATTGTTGTATTGTGTGCACCTATGAATATTTGACAACAAATCCCATCACTATGTACAACTATAATGCACCAATTAAAACGAATATAAAAAAAGAAATAAACTTGCTTACACATTGTAAGATATAAATTTAGCAGAGGGTTTCTACTACAAATGACTTATTAATATTTATAATTTGGTTTTCTTAGATTTGTTTGTGCTTCTAGATATTTATTTTTCTTTTTTATATTAGATGTATATAGATATACAATTGAGGGGAAAACATTATCAAACCATCAATAACCAATGTATATATACTTAGTTATCCAGGGGTAATGCCAAATCATGGACACCCACCTTGGATTTCCCCTGTTGCTCTTTCCCCCAGAACAACTCCTGCGTTAAATGGTTATCTCGTGGAGGAATGTCATCTGCTTCTGAGATGGTTCCCCCATATTCCCACTTTCCAGTCTCCTAGGAGTTCTTCCTACACCCTCCCCCTCCCCATCCCCTTCCCTATGCCTCCAAGTATCCTAGGGAGCCATCCCCCTATTTCATTGAGAATCATACAATTTGAAGTTATTATTAGCTTAGCCGTCTAACCTACAGCTTCCCCATGTATTCTAGCTTCCATAGATGAGAGATACCATTCAGCCCTTGAGACTCTGAGATTGGGATACTTCAATGAGCATAATTCTTTCCATCTCCATCTATTTGGCTGCAAAAGCCATAATATCATTTTCTCTAATGGCTGAGTAGAATTCCATTGTATATATGTCCCAAATATTAGAATTCTGTAGCTTATGTGACTTACTCTCCTTGTTCATATGAGAGTGACATTCTCTTGCTACTTCCTACATTATAGTTTATTGTGTTTTTATGTTCCACTAAGCACAATATTCTCTATCAATGAATCCACAATTAAATCTAATTATAGTTGAGGTTTGCTGTATAATCCATGTTAATATAATCCTTTTTTCAGGTTTTGGCCCCATACATTGATTCAAAGTCTGTGCTACCTCCTATAGTACTGTGTTGATTCTCCTTGCAGCTGTCTCCTTTAGGGCTTATGTTAATTTCATTGGGATAAAAAGACTTTTATAACTTCCTTCCAGGAAAATTTTGAGAAACAGAGCCTGAGGTGATCTTTCTTCTACCTCTTCTGTTATGTTTTTGGTAGTGATATTGGGTATGCTTTAGGTGCAGTTCAGATTGGTCAGTTTCACCTGATCCTGAAATCTAGGCTCCTTCTTCTGCCTCAGTGATTACCAGAGTAGACTCTCTGGAAAAGATCACAGGTTTCCTTTAGCAGAGATGGCAAAAACACTTCTTTTACCTCTTTTGTAACACTTCTTGAGAAGGCAGATCACAGGGTTTTATAGCTACCCTCAAGTATATGCCACAATGCTTAATGAAGGTAACATTATCTAGTGAGACAATGGAAATGGGAAAGGGCAAAGAACATAGGCTATGTTTTCCCCTTGGAATGTCCCAATGCGGAGATGATCTGCGATAATTATTCAAAGAATTGTGCTAGGGCACTCAGGAGGCTGAGGCAGGAGGATGACAAGTTAGAAGCCAGCCTCACCATCTAAACAAGATCATCAGCAACTCAGTGAAACTCAGATTCAAAAGGTAAAAAGGGCTGGAATATAGCTCAGAGGCAAAATGTCCCTGAGTTCTATACCCGCTGTCAAAAAGAAAACGAAAAAGGAAAAACTTGTAAATTTCTAAATTTGTGCCTGCTGAGTCGCACTAAGTCTCCATTTGTTGATGGTGAAGAAGTGGCCAGAACGCCCAGTAATCCTTGCATTTCTGCCCATACTCTCCTGCTTGCTTCCCTGCTTGCTCACCCTCACCATCTAAATACAGTTCCTCTGTGCATTTCTGGCCTCCATCTCTGTTTTTAGGAATAATGAACTCAGATTAATTTGATTGTGCATTCCCTAGTCGTATGGTTTCTAACAGTCACTTCATCTATGTAAATATGAGAATTTATTCTGTAAAATAAAGATAATATTATTCGATATTTCTATGATCATATCAGTGCAGGTAAGGAGACCTAGATAAGAGTCAATGAATGAAGACTCACTGGTTAGCCTCCAAGTATTTCCTGCTTCTGCATCACATCCTTTCCCATAAAAAGGTTTGCTTGCAATCCTAACATGTTGGCATGCCCTAGGGATGGTGGAAGCCTGAGGGGTGATGGAGAAAAAGGTGACTGAAGCTGGGTTACAGCACCAGTGCTTGGTGACAGCTCAAAGGAAGAGCAAGGGCATAAGCAGAAATGGAAAGGGAAGCAGACAGGCAGAAAAAAAAAACATAGCTAAAAGAGACCATAGGATGGAAATGATATTTGACATGATTGTTGATGGTTATAATTTATGGTTCCAGGAAGAATCAGCCACTACCAATCGGTATTTCCATGCACTGACCCAGTTTTCAAGTGCTCCATCCTTTTTCTTTTCCAGAAATAAATTTTAAACAAGTTTCTATTATTTTCAACAATAATTTTAATTGACATATTCTCTAAAATTTTTTCAATGCTAACCTTTTCCTGTCATATACTTATTTAATTCATCAGCATTTATTTTAGACAGTATTTTGTAAAAGATTTTTCTTACCATTTTAAGAATAAATGAAACATATATGTATAAGTATGTGTGTATATATGTAATATGAATAAATATAGTAATGGATTATTAATAAGGTCTGAAGGCAAAGGCTGTGTATATTTGGGTGAAAATGCCTTGCCATCTCTAAGCATGTACCTGTAACATTTTGTGATCAATAAATGTTATTTTGAATTGAATGACATTTAAAATATGCATATTAAAAGAACTCAGAGCATTCACACACTGTAGAATTTGGAAAAATAATTATAATTTGCAAATGCATTGGTGACAAATAGAAAAATATGTTTAGAAAAGTCTAAAGCATCTACATCTTTCATAATTTTGTCTGATGCTTAGCTATAATCTTTAAAACATGAACAAATATCAGAAAAATATTATGATAAACTTTACATTCACACTAAATAAAAACATTTTTCTTTCTTTCTTTCTTCCAAGGATCAATAATCTGAAAGGTTAACACGTACCTCTTTGCATAGTAACAAAGCCAACACACTGGCAACACTTCAAAATCAATACATATATTGGAGAACTGCTGAAACTCATGGCTACAAGAAACAAAATTGAAGAAATGACATAAAAGCCAATTATTGCTATCAAGTTAAACAAGATAACATGGAAGAAAAAAATGTATTGTAACTTAGTGGCTTAAAAGCAGATCATACATTTCATATGAGAACACACTGCTACAAATATTGCTTTTTTGTCAGTGCCTATCAAGTTTATTATTAATTTTATTCATCCTATGATTGCATTATGCATGTCTGTATCTATTTCATAAATAACTGTAAAGCAAAATGTTATCACTAGCATTTTAAGCATTATATTTTATAATTGTTATTTTAATATGTATTAATATAAAGTCACCTTGTAATTGCTTTATGTTCTATAAATAACCTTTCTGCCTATTGATAAACTATTACATTTTTATACATTTAAAATAACAAGTGCTAATCAGTACATATTCTTCAATCAGCTGCTTTCTTCATGATCTTTTGTTTGTGTGCTGTTGGTGCTGGGATTAACTCAGGGTCTCATGCCTGCTAGACAAGTACTTTGCAATGAACTGCACCTCCAGTCCCTCTTTGTTATCTTTTTGATATGTATTCATATGATTCATTTATAATTGTGGTCATGGTACCTGCATATGTTTGTGTGTGTGTGTGTGTGTGTGTTTGTGTGTGTGTGTATTAAACCCATGTTTCAGTTGCACAATTTCACCATTGCTTTTAGGAATGTAAGCTATTCTAAATAATTTTCCAGATTCCAATTTTTCAACTATCACCAGATTTTTAATAATTACATAACTGAAAAGGATAACTCTGGACATTTATAATTGGAGAAACAAATATAACTACAAACATTTTTGTTCCTAAAATGTGGAATGTTGATAATTTTAAACATAGTTATCTGCTGCTGAGTTATGAATGCAGTCATTAATATGCAGATAAAAATATTTTGCAAAAAAAGCTAAAAAGCAAGAATAAATGACCATTTCAAATACAAGAATTTTATACATACCTATTAAAAAAGTAATGAATAACTTAACTAGCACATTAATGAATGAACAGATGGTACATAAGTGAAATACTAAATTAAAACCATGTAAGTTGGGGTAAAATAGGATTTACATTTCTGTTTTCCATTTGAGTTGACTTGAGACAAAGTAGAGGTATATATTAAGCAAACTATTTTGATAAAATTAGAAGCATAGCTTACATCCATGTATAAAATACTACATTGTAATAGGATTCATCATAGTAAAAGAAAAAAGGACTTTTTAAAATTTTATCAAAAGTACTTGCTGATTGGGCTGGAGCTGTGGCTCAGCAGTTACCGCGCTTGCCTAGCGAGCGTGAGAACACAGTTTGAACCCCAAAACCACACACACAACGAGTGTCAGAGCAACAAATACCACATGAAAAACTAAATTAAAAAGCTGATTCTTTCCTTCTCCATCTCACTATACCTCTCTCTTAAAAAAAAAAAAAGGACACTTGCTGATCTGATCAAAGAAGACTTTAATATTGGAGGAAGCAAACAAAATATTCAGATAAATGTGTCAAAGTTAATATGATGGAGACCATCTCATTATTCACTGATTCAGCATGAAATATAAAAATGGGTAATAAAATTGACCTCATATTTTGACACAGGGATTAGAAGATGTGGTAGTAATTTTCTTGTGTCCATGTTACTTCAGGTGAAGAAGAGATCTTGTTCAAAATCACTACCAAGTTAGTGGGCAGTATGGAATCTCATTTATATTGAGGAGAAAAAATACACCTGTATAGGGTTCTGTTTTTCTTGGAATAAAATCTCTGCATAAGATATTTTGATGAAGAAAGATGGGAGGGAAAGGAGCATTGTAATTGTATGATGTTATTACAAACTGAGTGATCAAAAGGATATTTATAATGTCATCTGGATACAAATGAAAACCCTAAGATAGAAAAAGGAAGTACTAAAATGTGGGAAATACAAATAGCAGGTTCTTCTGGAATCTTTACCCTATGAAAAAGAATATTATATCTAACAAATTACTAATCATAAAGACAGATGAAATTATTTGTATCAATTTAGGATAATTTGAAATGACAAGAATTCTGGAAAAATAATCTGCAGACCTTTGAAAAAATAGAGTTAAATCATGAGTTCAGTAATAGTAATACACAATAGACATAGAGAAATATAAAATAAAAGAAGTATTGATCGAAAGGCTACAGAGATTTTTTTTTCTTCAACATATGGTTAAATCCCCAGGAGAGTTTGCAATTTCTTAAAGAATTACATTTTCACATTGCCCTCAAATGTTTTAGGAGGCATAAGTTGTCAGTTGGCTTCCTTTTTGTTTTTGTTTTTGGTACCAGAGATTGAACCCAGGAGTACTTAACCAATTAACTCAGTCTTTCTCTTTGTTATTATTTTTTATTTTGAGACAGTGTTTCATAAATTGCTTTAGGGCCTCGTATAGTTGCCAAGGCTGGCTCTGAACTTGTGATACTCCTGACTAAGCCTCCCAAGCCTCTGTGATAACAGTTTTGCACCACTGTCAATTTATAAGTTTCTAAACATGTCAGGGTCACAATAATCCATTGGCAAGCTAGAAATTATATGCGAATTATCTCTTTAAGTATTTAGTATTTTCCAGACCTTTAATTTTCACGGAAACATTGACCTAGAAACATCTCATAAGAGACTATATACTAAAGAAAATATTTAGAAGTATAGACTTCAAGAATGAAATAAGAAGGCTGGAGTGGTGGCTCGGTGGTTACGGTTCTTGCCTTCCTCGCACGCACGAGGAAGCGAGTTCAAACCCTAGCACCACATACACACAAAAGTGTCTGAGGAAGTCACATGAAAAACTAAATAAAAACTGCTTCTCTCTCTCTCGCTCGCTCTCTCTCACTGTCCCCTCTTTCTTTAAAAAAAAAGAATGAAATAAGAACCTCTTGAATTTACTTCTTTGTTTATTCATTCATTCATTCATTCTGTGATGTTGGATATCCAATCCAGAGCTTCAGGCATATAAGGCAAGCATTCTACCACTGAGCTACATCCTCAGCCTGCGTTTGAGTTTTAGAGTAAAGAACCTGATTACTTTTACAGTTGATAAAAGAAGTAAAAATTCATAGAGGATGATGAAACAAACCAGAGTTTAACAGCTAGAAAGAACTACCAACGACGTGAAAGAGGTAGAAGATGTTAACAGAGTCTTGAGTCTAGGACAACTAAGACCAGCCTTTGCTGGTGGGAAAGAATACTCCCTCTTAACTGCCATTCCTTTTCCTACTCATTCTTATCTGCCTTCCTTTCCACCCAAATTCTTTTTAGTATATTGCATTGGCAAAACACAACCAGAAATCAGCCAGGAGCCTGGGAGATGACGCTGCAGGAGTTAACACCCCTGTGTTCAGAGAGTAGTGCAAAGAAGTGTAGTTACAGCTGAACACTCACAGGGACAAAATCACACACTAACCTCGTGAATTTGGACACATTGTAAAGAAACTCAGTCTCAGAGATGGTCTCTTTTATTTTGTGAATTAATAATAATAATTTCTATGCATAGAGTTCTTATCAAGATTAGTTGAAATGTATCAGAAACATCATATAGGCTAGACACACAGAAATTAGTCAACAAATAATATTTCAAGTGTAAATATTTATAATATATATACATACACATATCAGCATGTATATACATACATACACACACATATAATAAACTGTAGTTTGATCAACAGTAGGTTGATCAAAAATTAGGGCAGTAACAAAATACTTTGTTAAAACATAGGAACCCAAGGAAAACAATTCTTTTTTCTTTTTAAAGAAAAAGGGACAGAGAGAGAGAGAAAGAAAAAGAAAATAAATTTCATTTAGTTTTTCTTGTGGCCTTCATTATTCCAACACTTCGTTTTATACATGGTGCTAGGATTTGAACCTGCGTACTTGCACATGCCAGGCAAACTCTGTAACCGCCAAGCCACCGCACCAGTCCCAGGAAAGCAATTCTTCAAAAAACTATTTTCCTTATATAATAATCAAAATATTGTAATCTGGTTTGCTTTAGAATGATGATAGCAATAATCAACCATAAAACTTTACTTACTGTGTGATCACACTGTGTGAGATAAATGTACATACTAGAGATGTTACTGTAAAAGAGCATAGTAAAAGGTTTGCCATTGCTGTTTCTGCAGGGTAAAGGTGAAGACTTATTTTAAAGGTTTAATTGTGTAAATATTTCAAATTTTCCTTTCCTATGGAAAACAAAACAATACAAAGTAAAATAAACTTTAAAGACAGGAAGCAGTGTGGTGTGAAAAATGGAAGCACACCGAGTCTGCTTGAAAAATGACTCAACTTTGGCTAACTGTGAGATATTCTCCAAATAAATTGATTATCTCAGTGATTTAAAACTTCTGAGTCACACTTTCTTAATGCATATGATATACATGAAGTGTCTAAATTATAGCATATTTATTAGCATTAGTGATGAAAAATCATATGCTTAACATTAATGACTATTTTAGTGCCTACTATATGACAGCAGACTGAAAGCTGACAAAAATCCATTCTGTTTTTAATTGGCAAGCTAGATTGTATTTCACAATCTCTACTGAAAGCGAGTTCAGGCATGTGAATCAGCTAGTTTTTACTACAAGACAAACAACCCAACTCTTGGTAATTTGAAAAAATAACCATCTACTAAGATCATAATTTTCGAGTTTTGCAAATAGATTGGTCTTATCTGAGCAATTCTGCCTTCAGCAAAACTTCATTAAATGATTTTAATCAGCAGATGGTTAAACCAGAAGAACTCCACTTTCCAGCTTGGAACACATATTACTTATTGTCACAGTTCACTACCTAGAACTCTCTGACAACTTTTTGAGGTGACAGAAAATAACTTATTGAGATGATAGAAAAGTTTTATAATTCATTCCAGTATAGTAGGCATTAGACATATGTAGCCACTGATCATTAAAATATGACTTGTTTGATAAAATAACTGAAATTTTAGTTTTACTTAATTCTATTACATATATATTTAAATAGCTACATGTGGTTTAGATCACTATATTAACAATGCATATCTACACAACAAAATTACAGTGTTCTAGAAAACATAAAGGGTCATCATTACTTTTCTCCCTATTATCATACCTATTATGATCTGAGTTTTCAGGGATTATCAGCAAGAATTAGAATTCTCTTTCTCTATTCTTATATTTTGGATGATATTATTACCATTCTTTGTCCAAAAGAATATTTACCAATTTCATAGTTACCAATATCACAGTTAGGCTCCTTCTTAGAATCTATCTCTGTATGAGTAAACGAAGGCTGGTAGTTTGTGCTCTGATGACAGAAAGCTGTGGATGAGTCACCATGGTGGTACAGCAACAGTGCCAGATATGTTCCTCGAGAGCCATACAAAAATCATCCTCACTCTCTGCAGTCTGAAGAGGCTTGGATTACTAAGTTTTAACATGTATAAACCAGTACATTCGCCTGATTTATGTTTATCAACTATCAGCTGTAGTTTTAATACTCCCAGTAAGCGCCATTATTTCTATCACTACTATTAGTATTACAATTACCCTTAATACTCCTGCTATGTCCACTCTATGACTACTAGTGTTATTAATATAACTTCTACTTATAAATATAGTTAAATAAAATATAGTCATTAAAGTATATTTATATATTAAAAATATATATATATGAACAAATTAGAAAATAACATTTGTCTTCTGATTGCCTAAGATTCAGCCTAAATGTTCAGAATTTAGTAAACAGATGCTTGCATTGGTAACATTTCTTTAGAGAAATGCAGTATAAGAGGTGATAGTTAAGTATGCAGAGAAAGGGGTCTGATGTATTATTTCCAGGATTTGTATTCTCTGTGCCTCAGTTCCCTAATATATGAAAGAAAATAACAATGTGTCTCCATCCTAATATTATCATCATTATTAAATATCATATCTTAACAAATGTAGTATTCTTATAAAGAGAGAAATTCAGGTAATCAATAAAATTTTATTATAAATTTTAGGATATCTGCATGAAATCTCTATATTATATGCCATCTTTGCTAAATTTTATAAAAGTTCTTCTTAGTATCCAAAATTTATTAAATGATCACTTACCATTTTGAAAACTCCATCAAGAAATATTTTGTCATCTATCTTTCATCTATAAAATCTAATATTAGCATAAAATCTAATATTAGCATATACTGGCACTACAAGAAAATCAAACATGGTAGTAAAGGAGATGACGTCTGCAATTTTTGTGAAATATGTTTTTAAGTAAGTGAACTGTTGTAGGAGATTTGACATGTTAAAAATGTGAAATATTTCTTGTGAAAGTTTACCTTCCCTAAAATGAGACATTTTCCCTATGAAGTTAGTACATTCCTTTGGGGGAAGAGCAATTGTTTTTGCCCTCTCAGCATCATTTATTTTAGCAGTACTGTCCCTTTCTGTCCTTAACATTATGGTGCAATTATCACTTATGGAGAAGCACAGATTCCTTCCTTCACTCAGTACAAAACAGAGAGCTTGTTATCCCGGCTGGAATTGTCATGAGTTGTACCACATTGGCATGGAGGTATTGAAGTTTGCTTTAGCTCAGTCAGAAGGTATTCCTGATGCCAATGTCCTTGGGAAAATGCCTTGAAGTTGCTGCTTTATATATCTCTGGGGTTTTCTTTGTTCTAGGTCTCCTGAAGGTCTTATTTTTCATTTCCCACTGTGACTGGAGAGCTATCCAGGACAATTCCCATAAATTCTGTTTTCCTTCTGTAGTTAGTATCAGCTTCAAAAATGTCCAAAAGATTTATGTGAAGAAACCTTATCCAATTTGTGATGATTCCTCTAGATGAATATAAAATGAATTGGTTCAAGGAAACAATTTCAATAAAATCATCTAAGATAGATAAGAGTGTATATAGTGAAACAAATTTTCTTTCTTAAAAGAAATATTGTATCTTAGAAATTCCAGCTATATTACTGGGACATGGTGCGGATATTCCCACATAGTTAGCATTGCTCTATTTTTCTCATTTCTTCTTAATTATTTCTGAAGCTGAAAAGTCAAGAAATCAACAAATAAAGAGAAAGGATGAGAGAAAGAGCACTGTGTAGGCAGAAGTAGGAAATAAGACAGATGTTTCTCACATTTTCTCACAAAATACGATCTGGCCTAGGTTGACTGGAATACTTATTAAATCATTAGGAAATTTATCTTCATAAACTTAGATTCACTTCAGACTGCAAATTTTAAAATGTACTTACTATTTATGACAGATAATGAATGCATTCTTTTTTCCTATTGACTGACCTGATGATGATTTGACTTCTAATATTTGTCTACATGCATACAATGTTCTGGTTCAGGGATAAGATAATTGGAAATCCGAATGTCATTGCAATTATGTAATTTGATTTAATTTAAAATAAAGTTTGATGATTTTCAAAAATGGTAAAATAATGCAAAAACACTAATGCCATAAAAATGCATTGCATTGAATTGCCTAAATGTTTATACTTTTGGAGTTTGACTGTTCTCTTCCACCAAGAAAAATAAATGGTAAGATATGTAGTCAGCAAGAGCAGTGTTAAATCAGTCAGGGTCTGGGCAATAAATAGATAACACAGATTAGTAATTTGGGAGACTATTTACAAGGCTATAAACAGGGTTTGGGACAAACAGCAAATCAAAGAGCAGGAAAGTGCAGAGCTAGCAATATCTAGAAACCATTTTCACTTAAAGCTCAAAAGACAAGAAGGGAGAGCAATTACTAAATCCCAATAGGGTAGCATATTCTGTCACTGACGTGATGAGGGCTTTGGTCATCCGGGATGGACACAGCCACCCAGCACTCATATGACTTCCTCAGCTTGCAGGGACGAAGCTCAGGGATATATTGCTCATCCTTTATTGCTTGCCAGATCCACCGCAGTTGTTCCCCACTGGTCAAGCCAAATGTAAGAAATGACTCTGCAGTCTGTAAAAGACAAATTTTCAGGGTACCGAGCAAGATAACGAAGACAGGGGCTGACTAGAAAGAAAACTAAAAATCTCTGCAGCAAGTAACTCACTGCTAGCATGAATGCAAAGGAAGATGGGAATGAATGGACCACTAACCTGGCAGAAATCCTGAAAGGGGAATTTCATGCTTCCCGTGGAACTTCTTGTGTTCATCTAGGAAACATAGGCCCCTCCTTTAAAACATTTAAATTGGTATTTTCCCCTCTACTTTCTAAATTGGAAAATTTATTTCACATGAATTTGCTAACTAACATTCTATACTCCCTTGGAATAAAGGCCTAATCTTGAAATACTGAACTGTTTAAAGCATTTATCAAATTGTCTTTTTTGGTTTAATATATTTTTTTAAATTTATAACTAACATTTTTACTTCTTAAAAATCTGTAACTATTTTTTAAGAGTATACTAAACTTTAAATGGAAACCCAGCATATTAATATGATAACTAAATATCATGTAAAATATTTTTAAACTTGATATTTTAAAAGCTACTTTATATTTCTTCAAATAAATGATAGTTGGTTTGATAATTGTCTTTTTGAATTCATATTCTAACTTTCCAATGACAGGATACATTATCTCTTCAGGAAAAAAAGACATGCAAATTGCCTCAGAGTAAGTTGTACCAACTGTTTTGAGGAAAAACTACAATGTAAAAATGTCATCAATTTACTTTGTTCACTATTTACTTAAAATTTGATTATAGATACTGAATAAGTCAGAAGAGACACAGTGCGTATGTATGTATTTTATTTACTTGTACAATACTTCCACTGCAATGTAAAAGCATTTGATGTGATTTTTGCCATAAAGAAAAAGCTTTAGGGGAAAAAACAAAGATCCTTAAGTAATATATGTAAAATATAGAAATTGCTTCAGCCATAAACCAGAGGGAAATAAAGTGCAGTCTTCAAAGTGGTGTGAAATCAGATTCCATCCAATGAAAAAAATAGTACTATTGGCTATAGTTTTGGAATTCTCAGTTGTAACTGTAAAAAGGAGATTCTGACTAGTAAAAAGCAACAGGACGTTTCATTTAGACGTGTCTTAAATGAAAAACCAGGATCAGACACAAGACAGTTAAAGCCTCAGTCAGATGACATCTCAGACTCTGTATCTTAAAGTTATTGCTGCTATCTCTGCTAACTCAGAGTACTGTCCCAGCTGCCAAGAACAGCAAGTCCCTGCCACGGGAGACTTGCCGGTGTAACTGTCCTTGCTGCCTGACATTCCAGATGTAGAGCAATGGCTACCACTTTCTCTCAAATGTATATTTCTATTTCTTATTTGCATCATCAACTACTAATATGGAAGATGAATTTTGTAGTCTGTAGGCCCTGAGGGTATGAAAGTTTGGGAAAATATAGTTTCCGTGTTTTCTAAGTTTGTGGATTCAACCAACCACAGAGAGAACATATTTTACAACACTGTGAACATTTACAGACCTTTCTCTTATCATTATTCCCAAAGCAATGCAGTATAGCCACTATTTACATAGCATTTGCATTGGATTAGATATTATAAGTGCTCTAAAGATGATTTAGCGTATGCAGGAGGATGCTAAGTTTATATGCAAATACTATGCCATTTTATAAGTCAAACACCCATGGATTTTCTTATCTGAGGTGGGTCCTGTGGGTCATAAGAGGTGACTAATTGACAATTTCAACCTCTGCATTAGGCACATTGACTATCAGCTCCCTAACAAGGATGGGAAATATTCCCAGTGTGGAAAACTGTTACACATGGCCAAACCAAAACAAATATAAAGACCTGTCCAGGTACCAGAGATTTTCTGAACAACCAGATACAACTTCAAACTTTACTCTCCTTTTATATTCTAGTTAGATATCTAATAATTACTAGTTAATATTTTTGATTTTACATATTTCTTATAAAAAGTATAATTTACAAAAACAATATGAAATATTAAGTATGTATTTAAAATATGTACATGTACTTTAATATAAAGTATTCTTTTAATTTCATATGGTAAACAACCTGTGATTTTCTTCTTAACTAATTGGCATATTCTAATTGTCATAAAATGTATTAGATTTTATCTTATTTTAATAATGATGAAGAATAGTGATATTTAATGTGGTGAGAGTATAGTTACAAAAAATTTATTTATTCAACATGAAAATGCACCAAGAGTTAACTGGAAAGCTAAGCAAATGAATTTACCTGGCTACTTTTTCTTCCTGCTTTATCATGACACAACTTGTATATATTTGATGCATATAAACTAAGATGAAAAAAAAATAATCTATGCTTTATTTCAAAGCTTCATATGTAGGAAGATTATGAATTGTAGCTACAAGGTAAGAGTGTATATCACTTTGTATTATGTGCTTTGGTCCAACTTTAAGGATAATAATTATATCATACAAAATGTGTTAAAGTGTACATGGTGTACAGGGGACAGAAGACAGTTACCTTAATAAGGAAATACTATTTTTCCTTTATTGAATACAGTGTTGAGGAATGAATCCATGTACTGGGTTAAACACTGTCTTTAATAAGCATGTACAGAGGCAACTCACCTGTGGAAATGTTGAAATTTGTCATTTCTTATTATACACACTTAAAGCACAATTTTCCATACATTGTGAGAACTGGGTGAGAAGCTTAAAGATAGAAAGAGAAACACTTTCCTGTGTTAAACTAATCTAATAGCAGTAGGGTCAGTTAAACAAAAATAACCCATGTGAATGACAGGTAAAGAATTTATTTTTTTAAAGAAATATTAATTGCACAGCCAAAACTACACTGTATCCAAGCAAAGGGCAATGACAGAAATGTCTAGAATGTCTCATGAGTGGGTGGGTATTAGTCTTACACATTCTTTTGACATCTTACCATTTCTGCTCAAGAAACAAACTATTGTTTCAGATCCAAAGACAACTATGTAGGTGTTTCATTTTATACTATTCAATGATCAGAGTCCTCTAGCAATTTAAAGCATCATTGAACTCACCAAGATTAGAGGAAAAAAATGGAAAACTTACCTTACATAAAATAATCTAGAGAGACATGCAATACAGCAGTTGTAGTGGGTTGGCTGTTGGTCTGAGTTAGGGTTTATTCATTATCATTCATTTACTCACAAAGCAATTGTTGTGCAAAGGAATTGTGAACACAAATGATGGATGTTTCATTAATGCATCATAAGGGTACATTACAGTGGGGTTCACTTTGGCATATTCACACAGGAACATAACCTAACTTACTCCACTTCATTTCCCAGTACATTCTCTTCCCCTCTTTCCGCCATCCCTGATCTCTTTGGTCTGTTTCTTTGTTCCCCCTCCTATTTTTGTGAGATCTTAAAAATTTGAATTCTTTTTGTGTTTGTGTGTGTGTTTGCTTCTGCATGAGAAGCCCAAGGTTTTTTGAAAAGAATTTGAGAGGTAATTACATTAGAGAAAGAGAAAATACATTTATTACTTGAAAATTTTGACAGTTTCATTAAGAAATAAAAATAGAAGAAAATCTAAAATTTGAAAGCACCAGGTTATAAATTTATAATATACGAATTATAAATGGATAATGAATAAATTACAAAAACAGCAAATGATTCATACTCAAAATTGTTTTATAAGGTATTATTTAAAATTCAAAAAACTTGAAAACTAGCACAATATCACACATTAGGGAAATGATAAAAAATTATAATATTGTATAACCATATTATAAACCTTTATGTAGTCATTAATATCATGTACTCTTGTAATACCAGTCTAAAGGGTATATGGTAGCAAAATAACATCAAAAAATAAAGCATGGTAAGCTATATATCATAATTCTGATAAGTACGAAAAAAAGTTATAATTTTTAAACTGAATATAAAAATAGATACACACTTCAGTTTTCTGCATTGTTTTTCTATGTTCCCTATGATTTCAGGAAAAAAATATTCGTTGCATACATATAGTAGAATAGTTAAAAATTAAATATTTATAGTATCTCTTCTTCCCAAATATAATAAAGAAAATGGTTGTTAGGTAGCATACATATAAATTCATAAACTGAACAGTTACAGAAAAAGGTTTTATGTTTAGCATTTGTTAATATGGTTATAACATATTTGACCTATGTACAGATTCTAGACTAGGATTGTATTTGTTTCTGTCAGGCATGGGAAAATCAATTGTTGGTCAATTGATTTATTTAAAAAATATTCAGTACAGATAATGGAAAAGAACTAATATTTTTAATATTCTAATATTGCTTTTAGGAATATGTGAAAACAATGGGTGTAAATCAATAAACAAACAAAAGGAGTTTTATTTTCCCTAAGATTTACTCTTCAGTTGTTTTTCCATCTCAAACTACACCCATCCGCATGCTTTAACATGGATATAATTATCCAAATTTGGTATAGTTTTGATGAAATAACTCCTGATAAAAATGCCAGACATTTGGAAAGAGTCTAGGTTTAAAAGGTATCAACTGAGTTCAATTATTTATTTACTCTCATTTCAGTTACTAAAGGAATCTACTTCCCATTTTAAAGTATGAATTATTAAATTGTGAAAAGGTACCCTTTTCTTTTTCTTATGAATATGATTTTCAAATCATAACTGCATATAATTGTATATGGATTATAATGGGATATTTTGATAATGTATCCCACATAATTAAATCAAATTAAGATACCTATCACCTTCATTACCTGTCATTTTTTATGGGGTGTGTGTGTGTGTGTGTGTGTGTGTAAGTGTGTGTGTTTCATGTACTGGATATTGAACACTAAGGCACTACCATTAAGCAACCTCCTAGTAACTTTTACCTTTTTCTATTCTTTTCTTTTTTTTGGGGGGCAGGGTCTCACTAATTTACCAAGGGTAGTCTGGAATTGCTATTCTCCTGCCTCAGTCTACCGTCTCTGAGATTACAGGCTGTACCACTGTGCCTGATTCTGTTTTTATTTTTATTTTTTAGGAACCTCTACTGTGTTTTCCATAATGGGCACACTACATTCCCATCAACAATGTAGGAGAATATTTCCCTTTTCTCCACATGTTTGCTGACACTTATCTTTTGTCTTTTTAATAAAATCTATTCTAACAGCTTTAATAGCTCATTGTAGTTCTGATTTTGTTTCCCTAATAATTAGTAATGATGAGCATTTTGTAATATACCTATTAGAGATTTGTATTCTTTAAGAAATATTCCATCTAGTTTCATATCCTTGTTTCATTTTTTTAAATCAAATTGCTTTTTTTCTTGCTAGTGAGTTCCAAATATATTTTGACTATCAACCTCCTTTCAGACTTATGGTTTACAAAATTTTTCTACCACTCTGTGAATTTGTTCTGAAATTTGTCAATTGTTTGCTCTGCTGTTAAAATTTTTTAATATTAACTCATCCCATTTATGTTTTTTTGTTTGTTTTTGGCTATGCTTTTTGAGGCCATATCCAAAATCTTATTTTCCAGAACTATGTCACAGACTTTGTCTCCCGTTTTCATCTAGCAGTTGTACAGCTTCAGTTCTCATGGTTAAGTCTGTAGTTCATTTTGATTTGATTTTTGAATAAAGTATAAGACAAGGGTCCAATTTCATTCTTCTGAATGGGGTATTCAGTTTTCTCATAAATCAGACATTGAAGAGAATGCTCTTTTCTTATTGTGTTTGTTCTTGGCATCCATGTCAAAGACGAGTATATGAAATTATTTTCAGGTTTTCTATTCTATTTCATTCATTGGTGTGTCTGTTTTAAACCAGCACCATGCTGGTTTGATTACTGAAGCTTTGTAGTAGATTTTCTAACCAGGGAATGTGATGTCACCAGTTTTGTTCTATTTTTTCAAAATTGCTAAAGCTGTTCATAGTCGTCTGTGCTTCTACAATGCTTACATTGCTTTTTTCGTTCCTATTTATGTGAAAACTATCATTGGAATTTGGATAGAAATTGCATTGAATCTCTAAATAGCTTTAGTAGCATAGACATTAGAACTATTAATTTTTCCAGTCCATGAACATGGGCATCTTTCCATGTATTCTGTCTTCTTTGATTTCTTTTATAAATGTTTTATAGTTTAATATATGCATATATTTTACCTAATTGTAGCTAAATTTACTTTTGTATTGTTGTTTGGCTTTAGTTATTCAGAGACATGGCAGAAAACTGAATTTTTTTTTATCATAAAAGACAGGTTCAACTGCTTCATACAGTGACCTTTTAGTCACTTCCCTAGCATTTCTCTAAGAAATCTACATATGAGGGCTGGAGCCATGGCTCAGCAGTTGGAGTGCTTGGCTGGCGTACACAAGGACCTGGGTACAAACCCGAGCACCACATACACAACTCAGTGTCAGAGAATGAAAACCAGATGAAAAACTAAAATAAAACTGATTCTTTCTTTCTTTCTCAATGTCCCTGTCTCTCTCTCTTGAAAGAAAGAAAAAAGGAACAAGAAAGAAATCTACATATGCCTAGTCCTGGTCCATTAATTCTCTTTACATCCCTCTGAAATGTCACTACAGGGAATAATCACACAAGAGTCAACTGATTAGAAGAAGATATCATTGCATTGAGCATGTATTTAAAATTCTGTATTTTTGCCACTGCCAAATCAGATCTCTGTAAAAAGTTGTTATATTTCATGTTAGTTTTCTACCTCAAATCTAAACTTAATAACATAACAAGGACTTAAGCATGTTCAGAGAAATGCTAAGTAGGATTTTCTTCAATCTTTTGGATAACTGACAAGTA
>PVKS010027606.1:0-27244 GCA_004027875.1 Aplodontia rufa
CTAGCAGCCCTTTCAGAAGGAGCTTATGCAAATAGTCATAAGATCACACTAGGGTGGCTGATGAAATGGAGGTGAAGGTCAGACCCCAATAATTGTCACAAGGTCACTCTAGGGCAGCTGACGAAATAGAATGGTCAGACTCCAACAGCAGGATCCCAAACTCTAGGCCAGCCTGGGCAATTAGCAGCCTGTGTCTCAAAATGGACTGGGAATATAGCTCAGTGGCAGAGTGGTTGGTTCCCAGTACTGGAAAAAAAAAATTCCTATGATTAGATAGAAAAGGCACCTTATAATTCAAAATCTAGATGAAACAAGATTGAACAACAGTTTAAAATAACAGTTCAACAATTTTAAGTATATTAAATAGCTTAAGTTACTTAAGAGAACTGGAAGAAATAGATCAGTTTATATAAGTGAACTTTAAACTTCTTTTTTTGGAGGTGGTGGTACTGGGGATTTAACCCAGGGGAGCTTAAATACTGAGCCACATCCCCAAACCTTTTTATTTTGAGACAGGGTCTCATAAGTTTCTTAAAGCCTTGCTACATTGCTTAGGCTGGCTTTGAACTTGGGATCCTCCTTCCTCAGCCTCCCAAGCCACCATGCCTGGCTAAACTGCATTTAAAAAAAAAATAGTCTGAGATGGATAACAATACAAAAAATGTATACAAAATACTAAGAAAAATGCTTTAAATATTTAAAATGGCATTTGGACAAACAAATATACAAATTTTAACAATACGGACAAGGACATGTTCAGACTTTAGCATGTGAAAGTATTTGAATAGAAACCCGACTCCTTCTCTTGATCCCTCAGTTTGCAGGAACAGTTTTCATGAACCATTTAAGTTGTGAGTGAGCAACAAATCAGGTATTTGGCTTCTTCACATAAAATCCAAGATTCAGATTTGGGCCATAATCAAATTATTACATAAATTATCTTCAGAATCTCCCTTAGAGTTAAAAAGACTAAGGTTATTAAGTATGTTCCATTGATCTGCTTTTGTTTTGTTTTGTTTTTTAAGAAGGAAAGTGTGAGAGAATCGATTTTTTTAATTTGTTTTTCATCTGTTTCTGGTTTCTCCATCACCAGTTGTGTACGAGACTCTGGGGTTTCAAACCATTAAAACCCCTGTTTTTGAAGAATATAATGTAATATTATGTAAGAAACAGGATACAAAATATACGGTGCAGTGTTGGGGGTGTAGCTCAGTGGTAGACCACTTGTCTAGCACGCACAAAGCCCTGGGTGCAATTCCCAGCACCAAAACCCCCAGGAAAAACTCTCATTAACCATTTCATTCCCTTTGCCTTTCTGATTTCTGCCATGTGGTGGTGGACAGTTCTGACTCCTGCCAACAGCATCCCACCTGAAAAGTGCTCTATGCTGCCTCAGGTATTTCTCTGAAATAAGGAAAACCTGGCTCAGTCTGTGCAATCCCAACACAGGGTAAGTAATACCAACTGGAACTGATGTATAAATGACCTGCGTTCTTGTAGGGCATTTCTGGGATGGGCTATATATTCTGAAACTATATGCAAAGTTTAGTGTATGTATTAATTTCCTGGGAATGACCCATAGCCTTCATCAGATATTCAAAGTCGATTTCCTAAGAAAGGAGAACCACTTGCAGAAAGGAAACAGTAGAAGAAAGACAACAGAATACTAACAGTGGTTATTTCTGGTGGAATTACAACTGCATATCATTTAAAAAATATTCTTCTAGCCAGGCGTGGTGGTGCACACCTGTACTCCCAGTCAGGAGGCTGAGGCAGGAAGATTGCAAGTTCAAAGCAAGCTTTGGTGACTTAGGCCCTAATCAACTTAGGGAGACTCTGTCTCAAAATAAAACATAAAAAGGGCTGGGGATGTGGCTCAGTGGTTAAGCGCCCCTGGTACCAAAAGAAAAATAAAAATTAAAAAAAAAGAAATCCCACAAACAAAATCAACAGACTTCCCCCCTACCACCGCGTACTGGGGATTAAACCTCCAACCCTTTTTATTTATTATTTTGAGACATGGTCTCACTAAATTGCCTAGGCTGGGCTTGAACTTGTGATCTTACTGTTTTAGCCTGAGTCTTGAGAGACTACAGGCATGTGCCACCACTTCTGCCCACACATTTCTTTCCGTATTGAATTGTTGTTGCTCCTTTGTCAAAGTTCAGTTGATTAGCTGGTACAGTGGTGCACAACTGCAATTCCAGCAACATGCAGGCTGAGGCAGTCAATCACAAGTTCAATGTCAGCTCAAGCAATTCAGCGAGAACCATCCCAAAATAAAAGATAAAAAGGGCTTAGTGGCAAAGCACTCCTGGGTTCAATGCCCAGTACCACAAAAAAAGAGAAAAAACTATGCAATAATGGACTAGTATCCAAAACACATAAAGAATTCCTAAATCTCCACCTGGGATCTAGTGCAGTGGTAGAGCACTTCCACAGCATGTGCAAGGTGCTGATTTCAATCCCCAGTACCAGAGAAGATAAAATAAAAACTGCTAAAACTCAACAACAGGAAAACAACCCAATTTATTGGCAAAAGACTGAACAGACACCTCACCAAAGAAGGTAAACATGTAAGTGTATGAAAAAAATGTTTACATCATATGTCATGAGGAATTGTAAATTGAAACAACAAAGTAATCAATACATATCTATTAAAATGGCTAAACTTTTTTTTTAAAATGACAACACAAAATGCTGGTGAGCAATGATGCAACCACTTTGGAAGACAATGTGTCAGTGTTTTTTTGTTTTTTGGTACTGGGGATTGAACTCAGGAGTGCTTAACTACTGAGCCACAAGCCACATTCCCAGAACTTTTTTATTTTTAGACAGGGTCTCACTAAATTGCTGAGGCTGGCCTCAAACTTGCAATCCTCCAAATAAGAAGCTTATTACAAAACAACAACAACAACACAGTTTTACTACAAAATCCAGTTTGTGCCCACTCAAAAACCTGTATAAAAATGTTTATAGCAGGGGCTGGAGCGGCGGTTTCAGCGCTTGCCTGGCAAGCATGAGGACCCGGGTTCAAACCCCAGCACCACTTACACAACTAAGTGTTGGAGCAGCCATGTGAAAAACTAAATAAAAGTTGTCTCTTTCTCTGTCTCTCTCGCTGTCCCTCTCTCTTAAAAAAAAAAAAAAACTTTAAAAAAATGTTTATAGCAGATTGATTTATGTTGTTAGGGATTGAACCTAGGAGCACTTTAACACTGAACTATATCACCAGTCCTTTTTATTATTTTTATTTTGAGACAGGGTTTCACTAAATTGCTGGAGCTGGTCTCAAATTTGAGATCCTCCTGCCTCAGTCTCCTGGGTCACTGGGATTACAGGAATAGCTTTATTTATAACTGAAAAAAAAATGAAAGAAATAAAGATGTTTTTCAACAGATGAATGAAAAGCAAACCATGGTACATGCCTACAATGCAATATTATTTAACACTAAAATGAAATGAGCTATCAAGCCACAAAAAAAGACATTTTTTACTTTACAAAAAGACATTATTTTTTACTTTTAATTTTTTTTGGGGGGAGGGGGATCAGGATTGAACCAGGGGTGTTTTACCACTGAGCCACATCCCCAGTCCTTTGTATTTTTTATTTTGAGACAGGCCCTAAATTGCTTAGGGCCTCTCTAGGTTGCTGAGGCTGACTCTGAACTTGTGATCCTCCTGCCTCAGCCTCCCAAGCTGCTGGGATTACAAGCATGTGTGACAACACCCAGCTGACATGGGACAACTTTATTTATTTATTTTTTAAAGAGAGAGGTACACTGAGAGAGAGAGACAGAGGAGAATCAACTTTATTTTTAGTTTTTCATGTGGTTTTTGTTGCTCCAAGACTTCATTGTGTACATGGTGATGGGGTTTGAAATTGCATACTTGTGCATGCCAGGCAAGCGCCTTAACTACTGAGCCACAGATCTAGCCCCTGGAACAACTTTAAATGCATATGAAAGAAGCCAATCTGAAAATGTATACAACTATATAACATTCTGGGAAAGGGACAACTAAAGAGACAGTAAAACGATCAGTGGTTGCCAGGAGTTTGGAAGTGTGGGTAGAATTTGAGATAGGGAGCAATGAATAGGCAAAGCACAAGTTCAGGGCAGTGAAACTAAACTATTGTCTGATAATGCAGTGGTGGATACATGACATTATGTATTTGTCAAAATCTATAGAAAGGTACAACCAAAAAGTGAACCTTAATATACAATATAGACATTAATTAATAATTTATTGAGGGGCTGGGTGTGTAGCTCAGTTGTGGAGCACCTGCCTAGCATGTACCCAGTCCTGGGTTTAAACTGAAAAAAATAAAAATGTATTGCTATCAGTTCATGAATTTTAACCAATGAGTATTACACCACTACAAGATATTGGGAAAACTAGGGTTGTATTTATATGTAAACTCCCAGTACAATCTGGCCACTTTTTTCTGTTAATCTAAAACTTCTCTAAAAAAGAAAAAAGTATATTAATTGTGGTAGTGCAGTCCTATAATCCCAGCAACTCAGGAGGCTGATGCAGGAGAACCACAAGTTTGAGGCCAGCCTGAGCAATCTAGGGAGACAATATTTCAAAATAAAGAACAAAAAGAACTGGGAATATAGCTCAGTGGCAGAGTGCCCCAGGTTCAATCCTTAGTATCTAAAATAATAACAATAATTAATAAATAAATAAAAATGTATCAATACATGAGGAAACTATTGCTAGAGATAATCAAACTGTTCATAATAGTTATATTTTTTCTCATTTCTCATATCTTAATGTGTTTTTCAATGATTGGCTACAACAGAATCAGATTAAAATTATTCCTGAAATTTAGAAACCCAGAGGAGGCTGACATAGGAGGATCACCCATTTATAGGCCAGCCTTAGCAAATTAGTGAGATCCTGTATCAAAACATAAAAAGGACTGGAGATCAAAGGCATAGCAACACATAATCGAGGACTACCATAGATATGTAGTGGGGAGGGAGATGGAGAACAAGGAGGAATCTAGGGAGACAACCAACAAATGTAGCATACTCTTTACCCCCCTGAGAATCCAAATAATACTTATACAATCATTTAATTCTGGAAAATTCACAATCTAAGCATTTTTAAGGGCAAAATATAGAAGAATAGAGACTGGCGTGTGGGCAATGTGGAGGTAATTCTGGTTTAAGAACGTATGCATATCATATTGTTACTTTATATGCATTTATGATTGTACAATAACTCAACTTCTTAATTAAAAAATTTTAAAAAATAGAAGGGGCTGGAGATGTAGCTCAGTGGTACAGTGCTCCTGGATTCAAACCCCAGTACAAAAAGCTGGGGGTGGGGAGCTCAAAACTCTACACTGAGAGCTGGGAGTATAGATCAGTGGTAGTGCACTTGCCTAGCATGTGTGAGGCCCTGAGTTAGATCCCCAGTAACACAAAAACAAACAAACAAACAAACAAACAAACAAAAACCCTATGCTAGAAAACATGACTTTAAAAATACCTGACTAAAAATTTCAGTTCTTTTAGAAGCAAATAAGCCCAAATTTTCATAATAAAATAGCAAAAAAAGGAGGTATGGATATTTTTACTCATTTTTGTTTTGTTTTGTTTTTCAGGTGTACCCACATCCTATAGTAGCATTACCTGGAAGGCAGTTTTGCTTTGCAGGCCACATGGTGCTCAACACCCCTCCTTCAAATCCTGCGTGGGCCACTTACTCTTCAGTCGCAGGGTGCAAAGCCGGGAAGCCAGATGGCCCACACTCTGCGCATGTGTTAAGTGTGTGCACTTTTTCCCTGGACAAAGCACTGGAGAAATCAGGCGAGCGCTCTGACCGCAACGTTTCCAGGCATCCCAGTTCATCCTGCTCACCTGTTACATATGACTGCAGGTTAGAACAACCTCACCTCCTGCGCTTTGCTTTCTCTCTAGATGAAAGGTGACACCACCACCACGTGCTGGTGCTTGGTTCTGATTCAAGAAGAGCCTCATGGTTAACAAAAAGCATTATTTGCCTACAGACCCCTCCACACAAGGAAAAAAATCACTGAACTCAGTGTATGGTTTTACATTTTCTGTAATACCTTCCTGTGCCCACATCCCATGAGGATGAAGCAGTGAAGAATTTTAAATTAAAATTATGCTATATTAATGGTTCTTTGCCAGAGATTCACAACAGAAGTGCCGGGTGGGGGGGGGTTGGTTCAAAGTGTGCAAACCAGGTCACCGTTCCTGCCTATCAAACTACAGTCTTCCAGGATGCTGCTGTGGGCATGTGTTTTGAGAGCACTCCACAGTCAAGTCTGATGTTTGCTGCTGGTAAGGAAGTGATGACTTCAGGTGACATAATCACACATGATCAAGTGTATCTGGGGCTTGTCCCACCTTTATTATTCTTTTGGTCAACCGGCTGAGGAATCAGTTGAGTTTCTGCAAAGTGACCCTATGCATTAAGTTCATGTCATCTGTGCCTTTGCTCATCTCATTCTCCAGTGAAGGGGATAAAACATGCAAATGTCTAACAATAATTAACCCCTCTTAGCAGCCCAGCTACACATCAGCCACATCCTGGGGCTAACCTTTCAAGGGTTTGAGACAGATCTACCATGCCTTTATACCCCTTTCAAGGAGAGGCCTCTCTCAGGTCCAAAGGAATGCAAAAGGAATACAGGAAAATATGCCTTTAAAAGAAGTAAATGTACCGTTGTCCCAGATGGCAAGTGGTACTGCCTACCCTTTGGTGAAGTTAGTGATGCCCCTTTTGAGCAGTTACCACAAAATTGTTTGGATTAGAGGCATCCTTCACAAGAAACCCACATCTGACTCATTGCAAGGAGTAACCTGCAAACCTCACAGTTAGACCAGACATGTAGGTTTTACCAAGTGCTGCAATAATTAAGCCTTCACTGGGGCCTGGAATGAGGATAAAAAGGAGAAGCAGAAGAAGAACAGGAAAGACCTGGTTTCCCTGGGCAGAGTAGGGATGATTTGGGGGGAGGCCCAGCTGACAGCCTCATCATACTCAACCTAGCTGGGGTTTTCCAGGGACAGAGGCCATGAACAACACTTCAGTTACCAACTGGTTCTACTATTTATTCTGTAACAACCACCAGATCCATCTTTGCCTGGAGCTGTATAACTGAGGCAATACTGCTTGGGCAGCCTCCAGGGGCCTGACTACCCCTGTTATTTTGGGGGGCTTCTGTGAGTCCTCAGCAGATGTTCCAGTCAAAAAAAGCATCTATGAAGGGGCTGGAGCAGTGGCTCAGCGGTTTCGGCACTTGCCTGGCATGCACAAGGACCCGGGTTCAAACCCCAGCACCATGTACACAACTAAGTGTTGGAGCAACGAAGGCCATGTGAAAAACTAAATAAAGTTGTTTCTCTCTTTCTGTCTCTCTCACTGTCCCTCTCTCTTAAAAAAAAAAAAAAAAAAGAAAGAAAGAAAGAAAAAGAAAAAAAAGCATCTATGGAGCCAAGAGCAGAGATGCATGCCTGTAACCCCAGCAACTCAGGAGGCTGAGGCAAGAGGATTGCTAGTTTAAGGCCAGCCTGGGTAACTTAGACCCTGTCTCAAAATAAGATAAAAAGGGTTAGGGGTATAGCTAAGTGGTAGAGCACCCCAGGGTTTGATATCTAATACCCACCCAACTCCCAGAAAAAAAAAAATCTGTGAAGATAGCTATGCTGACATTTCTTAAGTGATAAGCTCTTAAGTTTTGGATGGAAACAGCATAGGGCAAATTTACCCCCTCTGTTAAAGTATCCCACTGGGGCTGGAGTGGTGGCTCAGCAGTTATGGCGCTTGCCTGGCATGGGCAAGGATGTGCAGGTCCAAACCCCAGCACCACATACACAACAAAGTGTCAGAGCAACAAGCTTCTCTCTTTCTCTCTCACTATCCCCCCCTCTCTCTTTTTAAAGAGAGGGGGCCAGTGAGAGAGAGAGAGAGAGAAAGCGAGAAACAATTTTATTTTAGTTTTTCATGTGGCCTTCATTGCTCCGAGACTTCGCTGTGTATGTGGTGCTGGGGTTTGAACTCCCGTACTTGTGCATGTAAGGCAAGCACCGTAACCGCTGAGTCACTGCTCCACCCCCCTCCTCTTAAAAAAAAAAAAAGTGGCCCACTGACCCTAATAGAATGGGAGGGTGACCTAGATAAGGTCATTTGCTTTTCTGTGCCTCCATCCATCAACACCCAAGAAAATGTGCTTCAAGAAGGAGCCAGGGAAGAATCCTAAATTCTCCAACCAATTTAGGAAACCTTTCTCAGTACTTATTCACAGTAAATATTTTTGGGCCCCTCCTCGAAGTCAGACCATGCTTTGAGGCACACACTCATTAACAAAGCAACACAGACTGAGTCTCTGGAGTAGCTGAGAATTTAGGCCCTGCATCTCCTGCAGAGTATCTCCTCCAAGTGAGGTGTCACTGAGAAACTTATAGCAGCTCCACATCCTTTCTGCATCCAGCAGGGTAGAAGCTGGTCTTTTTGCAGAAGCAGATTAAGCATGGAGACATCTTGTGTAAAACCAACCCCCAGACCTTCCAAATGGGCTCTGGTAGGGACACCCCCGAAACTGACAGACCATAATTGATAGAGGATGTCTCTAACAACTTGCATTTGTAATATATGGGGTGCACCCCTTTCCTGCCACAAACTACGCAGAGATCCCTTTAGGGGTTTTTCTTCTTTTGTCTTTCTCTGTGAAGTGTACTTAAAAAACAAAAGGTCACTGTGAAGCAAGGGAGTGTGCAATTTCTCCTAAATCAGGCAGGGCTGCAGGGACAGCTGATTTCTCATATCTGAAAAGCCTCAGTTTCAGGCCTCATTCCCTCAAATGGGAGCTGGTGGCCTTGGAGGGAGAAGCTTCCTAGGAAGAGGATAAATAGGATCTGTCCAGGCACTTGTAGCCAGACCATATAGCAAGACTGGGAGTAGGGAAGGTCCTTTGCAAAGGCCAGAGCCAGCATCTATCTCCAAATGACTGTACACTTGGCACAAAGCCCCCATCCTTCATTTGCTCCATTTCAAATCAGAGAGACCCAGGTGACAAAAGTACTGACTGGATATACGAGGAGAGTGGCATTCACATCC
Organism: Aplodontia rufa; assembly: GCA_004027875.1. Classification (NCBI taxonomy): domain Eukaryota; kingdom Metazoa; phylum Chordata; class Mammalia; order Rodentia; family Aplodontiidae; genus Aplodontia; species Aplodontia rufa. The sequence goes on from PVKS010027606.1 coordinate 9,100, forward strand.
TCAGACTTCCAAATGCCGGTATTGCTAGCTCTCCAACAAATAGCCAGACTCACATCACAAATGAGGAATTTATTGCCTCAGTTTTCGTCTCTGTGAAAAGGATCCATCTTGGGGCTGGAGCGGTGGCTCAGTGGTTTCTGCGCTTGCCTGGCAAGCACAAGGACCCAGGTTCAAACCCCAGCACCACATACACAACTGAGTGTTGGAGCAACGAAGGCCATGTGAAAAACTAAATAAAGTTGTTTCTCTCTTTCTCTGTCTCTCTCACTGTCCCTCTCTCTTAAAAAAAAAAAATGGATCCATCTCAAAGGGAGGTTCTGAAAATTAAATGACATATGCATTTAAAGTGCTGGAAAGAACACTAAGAAAATATCTAGTAGCAGAGTATGGAGTTGTCCTTTCAGAAGTGCTTTCCAAAGCCCCCCGACCTTCCCATATGTGATTTCCTGAGAGCATTTTCTTTCTTTTAAAGATAGAGGAAGAGGGGTTGGGGATTTAGCTCAATGGCAGAGCGCTTGCCTAGCACGCATAAGGCCCCGAGTTTGGTCCTCAGCCCTGGAAAAAAAAAAAAAAAAAGAGGGAGAGAGAAACAATTTTATTTATTTAATACAGCCACTGCTGTATGCCTTCCTAAGAACATTTTCAAGTAGAAGGGTCAGCAAGGCAGAAGCCAGCCTGAAGTTAAAAAGCCTCCCTCTCTAGCCAGAGCAGGTACGGCCCTGTGTAACCTGCTCAAAGCTTGCAATGCACCAGCGAGTCAACTTCGCGCTTTTTTCTAGGTGAAGAGGCTCCCTCCATCACTCACTTGCTCATGACACACAGGCTGTAGCTTTTCCTGATGCAGGGGTGTCCCTTACCTTTGGGGCAAGTCCTGCTGTGGCTGGAACCTTCTCCTGCAAGAGCACACAGTAGCGTCAAGAAGCAAGCTAGTTCTCATGTCCATGAACCAAAACCGAGGGATAGACTGCGCCCAGCATTGTCTCCTGCTCTCTTCCATCCCCAGGCCTGCAGCAGAGTCCTCAAATCCCTGATGGCCCTGATTCTGTTGCACAGGGTTCTGAGGCCCCTCACTTGCACTAGAGTGTGCTCTCCCAAGATTTCCTCATCCCAAAGTCCTGGGAAGCATGTGAGTCAAAGCCAGCTGGAGAAGGAGCCAAGGTCAAGGTCCCTAGAAGGACTGAGGAAAGGGGAGGAAAGACTGAGAAATTAAACGTCAGTGCTCCCAAGCTTCTCTTGGTAGCTTTGGACTGTGCCAGGGGCCCTGAGTCAGTCAGCCCCTACAGACAGTCCAGTGCTCTTCCAAGTTCTCTTCATGTTCTTACTGAGATGGTATGACTTCCTGAAGCCAGGTTGTACAGAAGGGATTTTGCAACCTCCCAGTGACTTTTGTCATCTATAGAAAACTCCAGGTCAGCTAACAAACCAGCTTGCTTATCAGGTTAATGGAGCCAGGAGGATGGCTGGCCTTGGGGTGGGGAAATCCTATCTTGCACAGCTTCCTTCCTTCCTCCCCTTGGCCAGGCCCCACAGGGGTGGGGAGGCCATTCTGCGCTTAGTACTTGGCTACTGGGCTCCCAGCCAAGTATTCAGAGGACACTCCTCCTGACACCTGGATCCTTCTTATCTTCAGGGACCTTAAATTCCCTGCTCTAGTGAATGAACAGAAAACCCCTGCATTTCCAGAACCTCTAAAATAGCCTGCTCCGGCCAGTGTCTCCAGTTTGTCCTGGGAGAAAATGAAGAACACTAGGCAGGAGCATTTTTCTCTTGCTTTGTACTGATTGAGTACGTCCTCCTGCTGGTGAGGCCCTTACCACCCAAGGATTGAGTGAGAAACTCCATGTAAATCTGCCCAGTACACAGCAGGTGCCCCAGGAATGTTCTGTCCCAAAGCCCTAGGTTAACAAAGTACTATAATAGCCAGTATTGGTGGACTTAAAATTTATGCATCTGAGGTGTAATAGATACTTACATTTAAAATCTTGATATGCTTGATTTCTTTAAACAAATAGGGCCTGATTTTTTCAGATTCTCAGCTTATTTTGGAGGGTCATTAGACAAAAAAAATGTCTATCTTCCATCAGTTCTTAATTACTTCCCTATTACCTCCCCCTACACACACACACACACACACACACACACACACACGTACACAATCCCTGCCTGGCTCAAAGCTCACAATCAGGCCAGTTCCAGAAACCCAAGAACAAGAGGAAAGGTCCAAGACTGGAACTCCATTCCCCTACCCATGAAGCTGTTCAGCAGCTGCTGTCCCCAGCTCGGACCTGCTAATCCCAGAGGTGGAATGGGAAAGCTCCCCTAGGCAGCTGGGGCTAGAGAGTTGCACAGTGCTGGTGCCCCCACCCCAGAGGCAGCCTCATGTAGGAGCACTTTGGGAATTTTCCATCTTACTCTGAAGCTTGGTCGGCAACTCCTTAGATCATCTTGCCGCTGACACAGGCCTGCCTGCACTGGGCAAACTTTCCTGCAGGTCAGAGAGGGTGACTGGGGCAGCGCCCAGGCCTGCTAGGGTCCCTGGCTTCCCCCTCTGCAGCCTGGAAGGGTGGAGGAGGGGTTCAAAGCCTCAGACATCCCTCAGCCCAGTGCCTCAGGCCCAGCAGCCTCAGTCTCCACCTCTGTCCAGGCCTGTTTCCTCCGAACCTCCTGCCTTCCTGTTTCCTTCAGCTTTCCCTGGGGGTGGCTCCTAGCGCTTCCAAAAGTCCCCTTCAGAAAATTTGCTTGTAACCACAGAATAATGCAAATCTGTTCCTGGGGCTGCCCAGAGCCCAGGCAGCATACAGGCCTGGTCTCCTGGAGACCTCAAGAGGGAAGGTGAGGCAGGCCCTGTGCACCTGGGTGCCTCTCCAAGCACCCCACTAGGACGATGACCAAGCTGCAATGCATCAGTTACAGGTCAGGTACAAGCCAGTGGAATTGAGCTCAACCCAGGGAAAGGCCACACAAAACCCTCAGGTTCCCCAAAGTACTTCCTTTCTATTTAATATGTAAAATGGTTTGTATATATTAAAAATGTATGATTTATATATACTTAAGTTTATGTTTAGCATTTGTTTATCTCTGTTTACCTAAGTTAACCTCTTGCCCTGTGGAGAGCAGAGAGTAAAGACTCATGGACGGATAACTTCTAAGCCCCACAGTTCTGGGCAGTGACAAATACAAGGGACTTAACAGGAAGGCAGCCAATCCTTCCATGTGACTGCCTGCAGACTGGACCTTGGCATGGGCCTCACTGTCACAGCAGCCTGAGACCCTTGAGCAAGGAGCTTGTGACCAGAGAAAAGACCAGCTGCAGTACCTCTTACCAGCAGCAGTGGGGTATGGCCCATGGCACATGTTTGGGGGTGGGCAAATGCCCTGCAGATGGGCCCCAGGGAGATGCCACCTCACAGCAGAAAGAGGGTTAACAGTGACAGAGGCAGACTGGATTGATGCCAGACCCTCTCAGTGGTCTGACTGCTGTGCTCTTCCCGGCCCTCTCCTCTTCACTGGTCCCTCAGTGAGGGTCTGATGAGAATGTTCTCTGCTCTGCCAGCTCCATTCCTGTCTTACTACTGCTGCCTCCTGTGAGGAGGCCATGATCACCAACAGAGGAATGGAATCCTAGGGACTTCTACTCCCAATTTAGGAGAGGTGAGACGAACTCATGTTGACCGTGTACATTCACAGGCCTTCCGGGAGGTGCTAGAAATAAACACTACCTCCTTGACTCTCTCAATAGCAGTCCTATGAGGTGGATGTTTTCTTGCATGACAGATGGGATTCTGAGGCTCAGAGAGATTAGTGGCTGGCTCCAGGTTACACAGATGATGTGCTGATTTAAAACCAGGTCAGTTTGAAGTTCAGTGACCTTGAGTCTTGCCTTGTTACACAGGGCATCTTGTGAAACATGCGACCTTTGCCTCGTGAAATCCAGCAGTTGATCCATTTTTCAGAGCACCTATAAAAGGGGCCCAGAGGCTCCTTCAAGGCCTTAAAACAACATGGGCCTTTGTGTCCAGCTCAGCTCTGTGGATTGGCCTGGGACTGCTTAATGGGAATGGACAATGACAGAAAATAATAATAGAGCAGGTAAAACTTTCCCATTTTCACATATTCAGGTCTAAATTAGAATATGAACCAAATGAGGCATATGGCCTAATAAGAAGCAAGCCAAAGTAACTTTGTCTTATGACTTAAAGGCAGATTTTGTCTCCTGGTGGATGGTATCATGCAGTTAAATTTATTCATTGTGGATGGTGACCTGAGTCTCTCCTGAGGGTTTAGGACACTGAGTTTAGGTCTGTCTCCTACCCAAGCAGAACAGCTCTTCCTAACCCCTTCTCATGGCAACTGTAGAGGGATAAAAGGCCCTAGGTCAAAACTAGATTGGGGCAGGGCAGAGGAGAGAATCATCAGGGCAAAATCTTTGCTTCCATAAAGGATACTGAGATATTGGTACAGTTTGGCAAATCCTAACACTGGCCTTGTTCAGCCTGGCTCCTGTGAGGGCATTGAGAGGGCTTCCCCTCCCAGCAGTCAGGGCCTCCTCACTCCATCCCAGGGGTGCAGTTCAGGATCTAGGAGAGAGCAGGCTGTAGACAACTAAGAATCTGTGGTGTTTTTTTTTTTAAGTGTGTGTGTGTGTGTGTGTGTGTGTGTGTGTGTGTATGGTGTGCTAGGGATAGAACCCAGGGCCTTATGCATTCTAAGCTGGCCCTCTGCCGCTGAGCCATAACCCCAGTCCCCCAACTAAGTATCTTTTTTCTTTTCTTAAAGAGAAACTCAATTTTATTTATTTTTTCATCTGGTTTTTGTTTTCCAGACAGTTTGCTGTGTACAGGATACGGGGGCCCCAGGTTCTTGTGCGTGCCAGGCAAGTGCTTCAACCACTGAGCCACCACTCCAGCACCCAATTAAGTATCTTAATTGAGGCCCACACATTTATGCAATGAGTTCTTTTATCCTCACACAAGCACTGTGTGCCTTTGCTTGGCTGCCTTGTGACCCTGGAGAGGGGTTACTGGCAAAGGCAACATCATTGCCCTTCTTAACATATTCCTTGGGCCTCTGCATCCCATTCTGACCTTCCCCGCCAACCAGAATGTTCACCCCTTCCTGCTGCTTCTGCAACCTAATAGTTACGGGAGTGGGCAGAGAAAGTATGCCATACTTCCTCTAGGTTCTTAGAAGCTGTGAGCTTTCTCTGTTGCCTGGTCATTTCAAATTCTTCTGGAATGTTCACCTTTTCCCACTGACTGCATCACCATAGCTGTAAATGCTGAGAGGCCAAGGACTTTGTGTAGGCAAAATGCATTTCAGCCTTGGATTCCCAGATCTGTGGCTCCCAAAAATCTTCTTTTGCTTTGTTCAGGCTGTTTTTCTTGTAGAGAAAATATGATTATCATTTTGTGGGAGAGGGCACTCAGGCTTCCTTTTGCTTCAGCTGCAGAAGCATAGATGGAAAGGCAGGGATTCGGGGCTGGAGCGGTGGCCCAGCGGTTATAGCACTTGCCTGGCATGCGCAAGTACACAGGTTCAAACCCCAGCACCCACGTACACAACTAAGTGTTAGAGCAACATAAGCCATGTGAAAAACTTAATAAAAATTGAATCTCTCTGCCTCTCTCTCTCTCTCTCTCCCTGACCTTCTCTCTTCCTCTTAAAAAAAAAAAAGAAAGAAAGAAAGAAAAAGAAAGGCAGGGATTCCAGAGAAAGACCCCTTCTGCTTTGTGAGACTTTGGGGTAGATCACGTGCAGGGGTGCACGCCTACAATCCCAGCAATTTGAGAGGCTGATGCAGAAGAATCACAAGTTCAAGACCTCAGCCTCAGCACCTCATGAAGGCACTTAGCAGCCTAGTAACCTAGTGAGAACTTGTCTCAAAATAAAATAAGAAGAACTGGGGAGATAGCCCAATGGTAGAGCACCCTTGGGTTCAATTCCCAGTCCCAAAAACCAAAAAAAACCTTTGTGGCAGGACAGAGTGGGGAGACTGATACTAACTAGAGGAAAAGTTCTGAGATCTCCTGAGTTATCATGCCCCACAGTAGGCCAGTAGTTCCCAAACTCCCTGGTGGCCCACTGGCTACCTACTTCAGAAATGCCTGGGTACCTATTAATATTACTCATCCCTGAGTCCCATCCTAGTCAATCTGAGCTCAGAGGAGAGGAAGAACAGTAACTTCTTCATGCTAACAGGCTTCTCAGTGCCCAGGTAATTCTCCTTGCCTGAGTTTGAGAATCATTGCCCTGGGTGTCAGGCCACACCCAGGCTAGAGGCGGTTCTAAACAAAGCACACATTTCCTCTTCCTGGGATAGTTGCTTCTCTCTTGGATTTTTGTGTTCAAGGCCAGAAATTCAGCAGCAATGCAGCATTCCTCTGTATCCTGATGCTCTTGGCAGAGGAACGAGCCAGCCAGGCGTAAGGAGAAGCAGCCTCCCAGGGGCCTGCTGCAGAGCCCTCCTCCCCTGCAACCCCATTGGGCCTTGCCCTGCAGTACTCTGGCCAGTTGACAGTTTGGGAAAACCCCCAGAGAGTCATAGAAGCAGCTGCAGAGGTGGCAGAGAGGGGAAGGTGTCACAAAGGGTTGGCGTCTTCCCCTTGAGTGCTGCCTGGCCTCCTGCCCTGGCAGAGGCCTGGGTCCACTCCTCTGACCAGCCTCTCCACTTTGGGTGCCTGCACCCCATTCCAGTGCACCTTCTTCCTCCTGATTCCCAGGTCAGGCTCTGTTCCCTCCTCTTCACCCCACCAGGTATGCCTCCCCCTTGTCAGCCTGCAAATTTGAATTCATCTTTCAAAAACAGTCTCCTCTCCTTCAACTTTCCATGAATCCTTTCTATCACCCTGAGTTAGAATTGATCCCTCCCTCCCTCCTGTGGTGCCCGGCAACTGGCAAGTCCCTCACATCTGTCTCAGTGGTCACATTCCTCATGTTTGTTGGTTAGTGGTCTCGGCCCTGCCTCACATCTATGGGCCCTCCGGTCAGCATGCAAAACCCTGCAGTCCTCTTCACTGTGACAGCTGCAGCTCCAAGTAGGTGTGTGGGGAAGTTGGTTCTTGTTTTAGCTCTGTGGTCCTGAGGTAGTTCAGGGCTTGATTTCCTTGGACATAGATTGGAGTGGGTTTTCTAGTATCTTATTTCAGAAATAAGGGGAATATATAGGGTCAGTCACCCGCAGTGCTTGAACACCCATTAGTCTCTAATTTGGTGTGTAATTTCCTTCCTGATGCTATTACAATATGCCATTATCTTGTTCATTTGTTTTCCTGCCTCTTGGCCTGTCTCCCTTGCCCACTAAAATGTAAGCTTATGAGAATGGGGTGTGATATATTTGCTTCCCTACTGGATCTTCAGAGACAATGTTGAGTGGGACCTACAAGGTGTCTATAAAAGTTTACTGTGAATATGGTAAATCTAAAATCCTTGTGAGATACGTACAGGCAGGTATAAAATTAAATTGGTCCTGCCCCCAAATACTCTTTTCTTTTTTCTCTGTGTAGGGGGGCTAGTACTGGGGATTGAACTCAGGGACACTTTAGCACCGAGCCACATCCCCAGTCCTTTTTATACTTTATCTTTTTTTTTTTTTTTTTTAAAGAGAGAAAGGGACAGTGAGAGAGACAGAAAGAGAGGAACAACTTTATTTAGTTTTTCACACGGCCTTAGTTGCTCCAACACTTAGTTGTGTACGTGGTGCTGAGGTTTGAACCTGGGTCCTTGTGCATGCCAGGCAAACGTGGAAACCGCTGAGCCACCGCTCCAGCCTCTTATACTTTATCTTGAGACAGGGTCACACTAAGTTGCTCAGGGGCTTGCTAATTTGCTGAGGCTGGCTTTGAACTTGCAATCCTCCTTCCTCAGCCTCCCGAGTTGCTGGGAATACAGGAGTGTGCCACCATAGTGGCCCCAAAACCTTTTTTTTTTAGAGAGAGAGAAAAGAGAGAATCAATTTTATTTTATTTCTTCATCTGGCCTTTGTCTCTCTGACACTTAGTTGTGTATGTGGTGCTGGGATTTGAACCCAGATCCTCATGCATGCAAGTGCTCCAACAACTGAGCCACCACTCCAGCCCCCCAAATACTCATTTGATAGGATATTTATCTCTACAGTCTGTCCTTTTCAGATCAAGTGTAGATACCACGCTAACCTGTGGCCTTGACTTGGCTCATGCCTTATTCCAATTCAGCGTGACTTGAGCCAGTTTGGTTCCATGAGGTGACCCAGCCACAGTGACAGAAGTTAGTACATGTGCAGAGAAGGATTTTGGAGCAAACAGCCTGAGCAGAAGGAAGGAGGCCCGGCCTTTTCTCTGCACAGTGCTGAGAGGATGGTACATCAGGCTGTATAGATGTGGGAGTCCTGAAAGTGTCTCTTGAAAGTGTCTCTTGTGTCCTCTTCCTTAAAACCCATTTTGTGGGGAAGGGTACCCCAGGCCAGCAGCAAGCCCAGTAACAGAACTTGACTCTATGAGCTGCCTTCCTCAAGTAGGCACCAGATACTGGCCTGAATAGGCCCTGGTGTGATTTGGGGAAAGTCTGCTGATCGTCCAGATGGACACAGCTGAAACAGGCTGGGTTAGCCCGTACTCGTGCCTCAGCCCACACCTGCGTGGTCAGGAAAGTCCCAAAGATTTTTTAGGAAAAAGGAAAGGCAGACACAGTACTTTCTCCACCAGAGTATTCTGTCCCTTTCTGGCTCTACCATAACCCAGCTGGATGAACCCTGGGCCTCACACTCCACTTGGCAAAGCTCTGGGTCCTGGAGGGAGCTGGGCTTGCCCCTCTTCTTAGGATTCTAAGTCAAATTCTTAGTTGGAGCCAGGAATGGGTGAGGCCTGGCTCCTCTTCAGGGCCTGGCTGGGCTCCTGCTGCCTCCCCTAGACCCTTCTGTGCTCACACCTCCCCACAGCATCTACCGCACAGAAGTGGGCAGGCAAGTGAGCTGGGAAACTCCCGTTGCCAGGCTGCCAATGGAGTATAATTAGCCTCGCCGCTCCCACAGAGGCGACACTGTGCTTGCCAAGGCCCCTGCCTTCTCCCGCTTGTTGGCTGCTTCTCAGTCAAACCTCCAACCTCACTTCACTGGGGGAAAAGCGAGAGCTAAAAACAGAAGAGGGGAACAGAACCGAAATGAAGAGGCCTGATCTTGGGCATGAGTCCTGGAGGTAGCGGAGGCCTTGGAGTGGCTGTTTCCCCAGAGTCACACCCTCAGCCCCTCAGCCATTCCAGACCCAGTGAACAGCCGAGCATAAGACTCATCTCCAGCTAGCATCTGGGCATCTCCAGCCAGCAGCTGCCCTTGCTGGCTGGGGGTTTCTGTAACAGAAGCCTCTTAGGGGTTGGCCACAGGACCTCAGCTGTCCCAGATGATATGCTTCAAGTGGTTTTGCTTTTGAGGAACCTGACGCCCAGAACTTTAAGAACCAACATTGACCCATGCATGTCCTAAGGTCTCCACTGGTCAGAGCCTCATTGCTGCACACCTTGGCTCCTACCCACATACTTCTGGTCCTGGGCTCCTGTGGCCAAGGAAAGCTGGACAGATGTTGGTAAGTGTGTCTCCTTTGCCTCTGGAGTGGTTCCAGGCTGTGCTGAAGCTCTGGAAGGCAGTCAGAGCACAGCTGAGACATGAGTCCTGACTTGAGAACAAACCTCAACACACATACTCTGTCCCTCTGGGAGGCAAATGGCACATTTGAAATGCGGAAATAAAAAACTTTACTTTTCTTGAGCTTGCTCCCTGGGAACACACTTTCCTGTTACTACTTAAGGGACTAGTTTATCCCAAGCAACCCAGGCACCCATCAGGTCCTGCCTGTTTGTTCTCATGTCGAAGCCTTTCCCGTTGACATCTAAACTGTCTTTCCAGTCTTGTCACCAGCTCCTCTCTACATTGGCCAATTTCTCCTTCAAGTATACCATTCATTCCTCCACTCATCCATCCATTTCTTCATTTATTTTGAGACAGGGTCTTGCTAAATAGCTGAGGCTGGATTTGAACCTGCCACCTCAACCGCCCTAGTATCTGGAATTACAGGCATACACTACTATGCCCAGCTCCATTTCTTCATTTATATTTAGCATGAACCAAGACTGATAGGGATGAAAATCATCCTTCCATTTGTGAAGGGGCGGGGACAGATTAATAGGTCTTACTGTTATTCCTGCAGGCCAGCCTGACCAGGTACCCACTGCTGGTCTGCTCCGCCTGCCTTTCATTGGATCCCGCTTCAGTAGAAGCCATAGGAAACTTTTAGTTCTCTGCAGCAAGCTGGAATAGTCTTCAATTCCTGTGTCTAGTGTTTTCCTTGTGCCCTACTCAGTGGTGGAGCTGGACTACACACCCACGCAGGCCCCTGGCTGCATTGGACAAGTGCCCTTGCCCTCTGGCTGCCTTTTGTGTTGGCCAGTAGGAAGCCCAGAGAAAGATCAAAGGGAGGAAGGAGAGGGTGCCTGTATTCATTCCCTGAACCTCCCTACCAGGTCTCCGAGACTGGGCTGTGATCCTGGAAGATCACAGCTCTATCCTTCTAGTAAGTACTGTGAGTGTTGCTGCTATTGACCTCAGGCTGCAGCACCATCTAGTACTTCTTCTAAACTGCATTCCTGTTTTGTATGCGTTCCCCTGGTAAATGGCAGCCGCTATCCATTCTCCTCTATAGGTAGAAAAACGTCTGGACTGTCCTGGTTCTTATCATTTTACTGCTTCTCATATTTTTTATTTCATTTTCTTATTTTTTTAAAACAATATCAATGGGGCTGGAGTGGTGGCTCGGCGGTTACTGTAAACCCCAGCACCCACATACACAACTACGTTGTGTACGGAAACCATGTGAAAAACTCAATAAAAATTGGTTCTTTCTGTTCTCTCTCTCTCTCTTTCTCACTGTCCTTCTTAAAAAAAAAAAAAAATCAATGGGTACAAAAGAATATGCAGTGGGAAAGGCCTCCTCCTGCCTTTCTCAAATTCACAGTTCTCCCTACAGGAAAGCATTGAAATTTTTCTTTTCTTTTCTTTTCTTTTTTTTTTTTTTTTGTGGTTAACTATGTATAGAATAAAATTAACTATTTTAACTTTTATGTTTGTGTGTGGTGCTGGGACTGGAATCCAGAGCACACTCATGCATGATAGGCAAGTGTTGTACCTCTGAGCTACACCCCCAGCCCTTTTTATTTTATATATATGTATATATAGATTTGGTTTTTTATTTTTTTTAAAGAGAGAAGGACAGTGATATATATAGAGAGAGACAGAGAGAATCAATTTTTATTGAGTTTTTCACATGACTTTCGTTGCTCTGACACTTATTTGTGTACTTGGGTGCTGGGATTTGAACCCGTGTACTTGAGCATGCTGGGCAGGTGCTGTAACTGCCTAGCCACTGCTCCAGCCCCTTATTTTATATTTGAAGATAAGATCTCACTAATTTGCTGAAGCTGGCCTTGAACTTGTGATCCTTCTGCTTCAGCCTCCTAAATTGCTGGGATTACAGGTTTATGCCACTGTACCCAGTTAAAGTATATATTTTAAAGCTTAGTGGCATTAATTACATTCACATTCTGGTGCAACTATCATCACCTCCATCTCCAGAACTTTCTCATTTTCTCCAGTTGAGGCTGTATCCTTTAAATACTAACTTCTTGAGGGTTTTTTGGGAACCCTCCAGAGATATTTTACATATATTCAAGCAAATACATATGAATATTCTTCTTCCTTTCAGAAAACACAAGTTATTTTGTAATACATCTTGGACATCATTTCTTTTCTTTTCTTTTTTCCTTTTTTTTTTTTTTTTTAAAGAAAGAGGGGACAGTGAGAGAGAGAGAGAGAGACACAGAGAGAATCAATTTTTATTGAGTTTTTCACATGGCTTTCGTTGCTCTGAGACTTCGCTGTGTACGTGGTGCTGGGGTTTGAACTCACGTACTCGAGCATGCCAGGCAAGCGCCGTAACCGCTGAGCCACCACTCCAGCCCATGGACATCCTTTCTTATTAATACATTATGAAATTTCTTGTCTTTCTACTCAGCCTTCCTTCTTTGGACGCCCCTTGTGTGTATTTACCTCTTGTCACATAGATGGAGACAAGGGTGTTTGCAACCCTTTTTTGTACAGATAGACTGGCAGTGTATTTGGTTTGCTACTTCCTTTCCTGGTGCATCTCCTGCTCTGCCTCCCTGCAAGCTGCTCCAACCAATCTTCCAACTTCAGAGCCTCCAGGCCATCAGCATTTGCTGACACCCTGGGTTTCAGACTTGCTGCCCTCTCTCCGCAATTCCCTGTTCCTTCACTTCTAGCTTCATAGTAGCCTAGCATATCCTGGATTGGCCTTGCCTCCTGGATTGGCCACCTATATTCCAAATGTGACAAACTACAGGAGCACAGTGAAACAAAAAGGCCATCAGTGGTCTCCTGCATCTGTGGGTGGAGCTGCCTTCCTGAGGCAGGTGCTTTTTTTTTTTTTTTTTAAAGAGAGAGGGATGGGGGGCTGGAGCTGTGGCTCAGCAGTTACAGCACTTGCCTGGCATGTGCGAGTACACAGGTTCAAACCCCAACACTACGTACACAACAAGGTGTCCGAGCAATGAAGGCCAGATGAAAAATTAAACAAAGATTGATTCTCTTTGTCTCTCTTTCATTCTCTCAGTGTCCCACTCTCTTAAAAAAAAGAGAGGAGAGAGAGTGAGAGAGAGAGGTGGGGGGGAGGGACATGGGCTTGGCGGTTGCAGCACTTGAGTGCCAGGACATAGGTTCAAACCCCAGGACCATGTATACAATGAAGTGTTGGAACAGTGAAGGCACATGAAAAACTAAATATAATTGATTCTCTCTCTCGCTCTCTCTCACTGTCCCTCTCTCTTTTTAATAAATAAATAAATACAGAGGGACACTGAGAATCATTTTTTTAATTTTTTTAAGAGAATGAATTTTTTATTTAGTTTTTCTTGTGACTTTTGTTGCTTCAGCGCTTCATTGTGTATGTAGTGCTGGGGTTCAAACCTGCGTTCTCGAGTATGCCAGGCGAGCACCGTAACTGCCGAGCCACTGCACCAGCCCTGATGCAGGCTCTTGAGAGCACCCCACCAGGCCTGCAGGGAGTGGCCAGACTTTTGTCCATTGAAAGGAAAAGTCCAGCACTGGGTCTCTGCATGTTTTTGTGGTGCTGGGGATAGAACCCAGGGGTGCTCTACCTCTGAGCAACATTCCCAGTCCCACCCCCTTCCTGCTTTCCCCTCTCTTATTTTGGAGACAGCCAAATTGCTGAGGTTCGTCTCTAATTTGCAATCCTCCTGCCTCAGCCTCCCAAGTAGCTGGGATAACAGCATGTGCCACCATAGGCCTCCAAAGTTTATTCATTCATACTTGAATTTGCTGATACCTTCCCTGGGACTTGAGGTCACCCAGAGTATTTATCTTTTCATCCACACCTTATATTGTTTTTCTGCTCTAGCACTACCACTATTATCTTCACTTTCTAATTAAAGAAAGAATTGTAGAACCTGGGTACAGTAGCACAGTCCTGTAATCCCAGGTACTCAGGAAGCTGATGCAGGAGGATCTCAAATTGGCCACCCTGGAGAATTTAGTGAGACACCATTTCAAAAAATAATAATTTAAGAAAGGACACCCATTTCAAAAGAAAATAATTTAAGAAAGGGATGTCTCTCAGTGGTAGAGCACTTGCCTGGCAGGCAGGTGGCCCTGGGTTCAATCCCCGGTACCCAAGGAGGGAAAAAAAAAAAGAGAAAAATGGGAGAGAAAATATACGATTCAAGATTTATTTTAGATGGTGTAGAATAAATTACAATGAAAAATGCTTTTCATGTAATACTAACAATAATCAACATAAATGTACTCATGATGTCTAAGTAGCCTGTACCACTTTATGAAGTAGATACTGTGTTTTTCACCCTTTAACTGATGAAGAAAAGTCTCAGAGAAGTAAATGGGCCAAAGGTCAACACCAGAAGTGAGACTGAATCAGGCCCTAGACTCGAAATCTCTAGGAATATAGTTCAGCCGTCACCTTGGCCAGAGGCCCTAAAACAAGCCGTCATGTGAAGCTCAGCGTGGGCACTGAGAAGAGAGGATTAATCAACATAAAAGAACTAAAAGCAGCCAGGACCTGGGAGCAAATATCAAAGATGCAAAACTAGGTCAGGTTGCAGGACCAGCTCTCAGGGGACACTGCAGCGGGGCCCCGGGCAGGGGAACGGGCTGGGGGCCTGTAGATCAACTAAAGAGGCAGGCTGACTTAAGACAGTGGGGCAGTCAGGGACAGCAAATCCTGAGGAGCAGCCTCTATGTGCAGGTGGCTGGATCGCATTGTCTTCTCCACTTCCTGGAAATGTGGGAACTCCCAGAAAGGATCCTGTCCCTTCTTGACCAAAAGGCTGAGAGGTGGGGCCTTGATTTCTTTGGAAGTCAAGTCAAGATGACATTAGGGAATAGAGAAGGAGAGGATGACCACACTGCGGAATGGAATCGGCTGTGTAAAAATGAAGATCCCTGCCTAGCACCTCCTACAGCTTCTCATGCACCCTGTGGTCTGAAGTGCTGCTGCTGGTGAGGCTAGTCTACACTTGTTTTAGCTTCCTGGCCGGAAGAAACTCCAGCCAAGCCGGGTTGGAGGCTGGAGCACAATATACTTGGGTCGAAGGAAGGAGGCCTCATCTGCAGAGAGGACTCTCTGGAGAAGCTATTTCTCCCCTCGAATTCCTTGAGGGTCAGTGGAGGAAAATCTTTAGGAGAAAGCAGAAGCCAGGAGGCCATCTCAGGGATATTTTGAGTGTGCCCCTGGCTGAGATCCCACCCTTCTGGCCTTCTGAGAGAGTACTCAGGATAAGAATAGCCCAGATTGTTAAAAACAGCAGGCGCTTTAATACCACCCATCCTGACCCAGTACCCGGATGTGAAGGCCCAGAGGTACAGGCCACTGAGGTCAGAAAGATGGGCCAGTCCTGCATTCAAAGGGCAAATACACAAACCACAGCAGTCCAGGTGGTGTCTGATGAGGGTCTGAGTAAAGTACAAGCAGGGAGCAGGCAGGGAGGCCGGGAGAGGGCCTTTGACAGAGGCTCTGGGCGGTGCAGCAGGCTGAGCCCAGGACTCACACCTGGCTGACCACTTCTGAGAGGGCTCTCAGCCTTGGCCTCACACACTTAATACCCTTCACTGCCTCAGGGAAAGGATGTAAGAGCAAGAAGAAGAGGAAAGAGTACAGAAATAAAGAAAATCTGACCTCTGAATTTTTGAATTTTTTAGAGGAGTGTAAATGACCCAGAATTATATTTAGGAAACTGCTCAAAGAGAAAAAGTCCTCCTAGTCTCTACTTAATAGTGACCCTGGCCTTGGGATGAGGGCAGAGCTGAGGGGTGAGCCCTCCCTGAGTTTCCTGGCATGAGTCCGGAGGAGGTGGCAAAAGTCTAAGTTAGAAATGGCCATGTGGCATGTCCAGGCAACTGGGCCTCTATGGCTACAGGCTGCAGAGAGTCCTGTGTACTTGGGAGTGCATGGCAAAGGAGAGAACAGCTGCAGAGAGACCTTGTAGGCAAGCAGTGATAGTCCAGAAGTGACCACACAGGGAACTCCAGCAGATGCCAGGTGGACAGCTGGTCTAGGATGGAATGAGCTCCAGCCTCCTCCCCTGTGCTATGTAAATGCACCTGGATCCAAGAAAATCCCAGGAACTGGCAGGAGGGTGGGAGAGGAACAGCCAACCTCTGGACTGACTCAGTCAATTTTGAGTGTCTGCCACCTTAGGGGACTAGGAAAAAAAACCAAATAAACGAGGTAGAGGTAGAAAATGAATTCTTATACAGTCAAATATGTGCATTGAAATTCTAACATGCTACATAGAAGACAGAAAACCCAGAATCTATGAGGATCAGATGTATACAATAAAAGTCTGTAAACAAAAGGCAATATGCTAGGGGAAGTGACTACTTTACACATAATAAAATAATAAATACTAAATTTCTTCACTTCTGAAGGTTTTTTTGTTTGTTTGTTTGTTTGTTTTTTGTTTTGTTTTGCTACTGGAGATTGAACCCAGCGCCACTCTACCATTGAGCTTCATTCCCAGACTTTTTTATTTTTTAATTTGAGACAGGATCTTGTCAATTTGCCCAGACTGGCCTTGAACTTGCGACCCTTCTGCCTCAGGCTCCTGAGTTGCTGGGATTACAGATGTGCACTATTGTGTCTGGTCACAGTTTTGTAAAGTCTGATGTTGGTGAGAAGACAGGGTAGTAGCTTCTCTCAATGACTGTTGATGAGAGCATAAATTGTTATAAGCTCATTCACTGAAAGCAATTTGGCAATATTTTTCAAAACTGAAGTACACATTTCCTTTGACCATTGTTCCAGTTCTAGGAACTTACCCTGAAGATATCCCCACTTATCCACAAGGATGTTTGTTCAAATAGCATTAAAAAAAAACTTTTTAAAACTTAATACCAAAATCACAAACAATCTAATCAATAAATGGGCTAGGGAATTAAACATACTTCTCAACAGAAGAAGTTCAAGAAGCCAATAAATATATGAGAAAGTGTTCTACATCACTAGCAATCAGAGAAATGCAAATCAAAACTACATTAATTTCACCTCACTCTAGTCCGAATAGCAAAGACGAAGAATACAAACCATAACAGATCCTGGAGGGGCTGTGGGAAGAAAGGAACACTATCACACTGTTGGTGGGACTGCAAACTTGTACAGCCATTCTGGAAAGCATGTGGTGACTCCTTAAAAAGTTAGGGATGGAACCACCATGTGACCCAGCTATTAGCTAAATTATAGAATCAACCCAGATGCCCCTCACTAGATGAATGGATCCAAAAACTGTGATAAATATAATAGAGTTCTACTCAGTTACTACAAAGAATGATATTATGACTTTTGCAGGTAAATGGATGGAAATGGAAAAAACACATGCTGAGCAAAATAAGCCAAGCCCAGAGACTTAAAGGTTAAATGTTTTCTGTCATATGTAGAAGCTAGAGTAAAACCAAGAACAGGGTGAAAGTTAGTCAAGTCTATTTATGAGACCCGCCAAATTCAAAGTAACAAATAATCTGGGAGAACTATAGCTATAAACAGGGGGAGGGATGTGGATGGGAGAAGGAGAAGGAGGGAAAAATGGAGGTCATTGATTCTGTAGGATGCGCTTAACTCCCCAGAGAAGTCAAATAATACTCATGCAGGCATTTAAAACTCGAAAATTAAAAAAATTAACATACATATATATGGTCATTTATATCTATAATAGTGGGGGATTACAGTGGAGACAGGAGAGCAGGGAGTGGGTGAAGCAAGGAGTGATCCTGGAAAAGCGTCAGGTCATTATGTATGCATATATGAATGTGTAGCAACAAACCCCTTCAATGAACTAATAAAAAAAATCTAAAAAAAGATTGAGAAAAAAATTTTTAGTTGTAGATGAAAAGAATAGCTTTATTTATTTGTTTTTATGAGATGCTAAGGATTAAACTCAGCGCCTTGCCCATGCTAGATAAGCACTCTGCCACTGAGCTACAACCCCAGCCCAGTAGTATTTTTTTGTAATGGCAAAAATTTGTAACAACCTAAAGGTCTTATTAGTGGTGGACTGGATAATAAATAAATAATGACATACCAATGAAATCCTATGTGGCCATTCAAAAGGAATCTGTGTATGCTGATATGGAAATATCTCTGAGAAACAATCACCTTTTGAAAAAAGTAAGGTAAAGCCAGGCACAGTGCTCCCAGACACAGTGGAGCACGCTAGTGCTAGCAACTAGTGAGGTTACGGGAGGGGTGTCACAAATTCAAGCCAACCTGGGCAATTCATTGAGACTTTGTCTCAAAATTAAAAATATAAAAAGGGCTAGAGACACAGCTCAGTGGTAGAGCCCTTAGCATGCATGAGGGCCTGGCTTCAATCCCCAGTACTGTACACACACACACACACACACACACCCAAGATGGAAAATTATGGTTGTCTCCCATTTGCATTTAATTAATTAACTACTTTATTATTATTATTATTATTATTATTATTATTTGTATTGAGGAGTAAACCAAAAGGTGGGGCTGGAGTGGTGGCTTGGCTTTTACGGCACTTGCCTGGCATGTGCGAGTACATGGGTTTAAAC